>JANHGB010025651.1:10331-24530 GCA_026283785.1 Coracopsis vasa | reverse complement strand
CTGAAAGTCAAAACCACAGCACTGCACCAGCTACTAAGAAGGAGAAAAATGACTGCTACTGCTGAACCCAGGACAGGACCTTAATCCAGCTGAATGAAAAGGGGGGAACTTCTAGGTTGAGCTGCAATGGGTTGCCACATGTAACTTACCAAATGGTTAATGTTAGACTGAAATAAATGAGCTGCTTAAAGAATAACCCTGTTCTAGAGCTGCTACTTTAGCGTCATCCGTCTCTGGCACTGTGTTGTGAAAGCAATTTATGCACGACTCTACTCTCTTTCTGAGAATATCTTAAGGAGTTGTTATACTGCAGAAGCCGTACGAAAGCCCTGTGACTTGGCATCCCTGCTAATGGTGACATACCTTGTGGAACAGCAGTCTGCAGGGTGCCACCAAGCCCGTACCCTGCTCTGTAAGGTCACCATGGGGAGTGGGAAGTGCTGTGCTTGCAGTGTGAGCATTGATGCTCAGAAGGTGGCTGTGCTGGGCCAGGAGGAGGGAGTAGTGAGGTTGGCTGGTTTTTTGTAAAGACACTGAACATTTATTTTTAAACATCTGGGATGAGCATCTGGTTAGGTACAGTCTTGGGAATCCTGTCATAGAGAGGACATGCAGAGTTCTCCATGGGAGTAAATATGCGCACTCATCTCCTAACAGCTTTTCCACATCAGATTGCCCTAGGGGGACGTTCTGTAAGCTTGACTTCCCCAGTAATTCAAGTCTTGATCCTAAAGACACCAAACATCTGTGCTTCTCATTCAAGTTGGGTACTACAGATACTCAGTGATCAGTGTTCACATTGTGAGTGTTATTCCCAAATAATGTCTGTTAAAGAAAAAATACTTATTACTAAGGGCAAAAAGAAACAAAGGTCAGAAGACCCCATATTGAGGTCTAGGGGTCAGAGAGGGAATGGCCTGTGAGAATACTAGAGGAATATATGAGGTTGTCATGTTAAAACATCATTTAAATAAATCTTTAGGATTTTATCACTAAAATAGCTTTTCGCTTAGGAATGGAAAGAAAGGCTGAACTGGAAGGTTTTGCAAGTATAATGATGATATTATTGTGTCTGGACGGGATGAAAAGAATCTGTTCTCCTTTGTTAATAAGCTGGCAAACATCACCAAGATGTGGGATCATTAACCTTATTCCTTGAAAGCATGCAAGAAACAATAGAAACAGGCAAAGAACTGTCAAGTTCAGCAGCAAATTTGCACCCAGGAGGCCTTCTATGCAAGTTCTATCCAGTCGGGCTCAGGAGGATGGTAAAATAAAATCCAAATTGGACTCTCAGAAACATAAAACCTGATCCAGGTCCACTGGGGTCAGTGGGAAGACTCAGATTTCCATCAGTGGGGAATGAGGCAGGTTTTGGATCATACTCTGCTTGAGCTGATCACAAAGAGTTTGATTTATCTTTCCTCCTCTTTGATCACTTGTTATTTCTTTCCATACAGTTTTTTTGTTATATAACATAATGGTGGCAACCAACCTTCAGCTTGGGGGTTACACCCTGTACTCCACATTTTCCTATTTTATCTTGGTCTTTGCACCTTAGTGTTATTTTTAAATGACAACCTATTCACCCCAAGATCACTCGAGATTAAAGTATTTTTGTAATTACTTTCTACCAGTGGGAAACAGGGAATAGGAGCCTTTATCTCCCAGCTTCCCTTCAGAATTTTAATTTTCCCTAAAGACCCAAAGTGCTTGTGTGGCTGATGGGGTTGCCATGGCACTGGGTTCAAGTGTCTTTGTCCCAGGTGGGAAACGTAGGAGGAAGAAATGATTTGGGAATTGCTCCTGGTTGCCTGGGAATAAAACCCTGGAATAGGAGGTAGATGAATAGGAAGACTACTGCCTGCTTTGGAGACCTCTCTCAGCACTTCCCAGAGCACATTAGTGTTTCTTAGAGACATCATCATGCCAGAAGGTGTGTGAATTCTTTTTCAGCAGTTTTTCATGACCTATGTTGTGGTGGAGGGTATTTAGGTACCACACAGTCGAACACCCAAGTCTGTGCATCAGTAATAATGGGGATTGATTTCATTGGAGACTCAGGACACCCCATCTTGTAGCATGCTCTGTTACAATATAGGTGTTCTTGTGTAAGTTGTATTGGTGGTGGTAACCTGTGTATGCCCTCAGCTAAACACATCCTGCCTCTTTATCCAGAACTGCTACAGCTTTGGCTTTTAAATCAGCCTTCTGCTGTAAAATCAAAACTTAATAGGATTCATTGAAGTTCTTTTGGACCAGATGATCCTTGAGGTCCCTTCAAGCCTAGTATTCTGTGATTCTTGATTTAATATTGGTTTGTTGAGTTAGGTTTTTTTTCCTTTTTTTCCAGGTGGAAGTTTACTTAATCGAAGGGCAGGTAGTCAGCAAAGTACTTTCCAAACAAGAGTAGCACAGCATGGTACAGAGGAAAAATAAGTGTTGGTGATGGATGAGGAAAAAAGAGATGGGATCTAAGGAGGACAAGGATAAGTGGGAGGAAAAATAATGAGAAAACCATCAAGCCCTTCTAGAAATGGAAGTAGATGAGTAATATCTTTGAGTGCAGTGGAATTGGAGCCCTCTCCAAGGGCCTGAGCGTGTGTTCGTAGTGCAGACAGAAGTGTGCTCTCAGCCTGGTTAGGCATAACCTGAACTAGATTTAACCTCCATTGCCTGGGTATCAATATCAGCCAGTACAACTGTGGAATCAACCGATGACCACAAAACATAACCCAGAAGCTATGTATATTATGTGTGGGGGTGGTGCAGTTCAGCAATGAGTTGCCAGAACTCGGTAATGAACACCAGTATCTTCCTGTGTGCAGCTATTTACATCCAGATTCAAGGTGTAAAACCAATCCAATTCTTCCCTTAGGTGAGCATCCAAAATTTGTGACACGAATGGAATAAAATTAAGGTGCTTGTCTGTAGGCTTGAATAGATACTTTCTTCTAGGACATCTCTTAGTTCTCTTTGTGCACCTATCTGCTTGGCCTCTGTGGCTCAGCATTTCATGGAATCAAAGCACGGTAACTCAGCAGTTGTGTTCTCAGTATTTCCAAGGATGGAGATCCCACAGCCTTTCTGCACCCGTGTTCCAGCACTTGATTTCCCTCATTATATTTTTCCCCTCCTAATTGGAATTTCCCTTGTTCCAACTAATGTCCAATACCTCTTATTCAGTAAAACCTTTTTGAACAGTAGTGGTCACTTGTGTCCAGAAATTCAGTAGGCAATGAGGTAGCTGGGTGTTTCATGGCAGATTCACCATCCAGCCTTGACTTTTCACACTTGGTTTAATAACTGCCCTACATGAAAGGTTGAGTTAATACACACCAAACACTTCCATGACATGTTAGACAACAGGGCTGAATGTGTAGTCAGCCATAGCCTGCTGCAATCAAACAGGTCTTTGGCAAAGCTAGGAATAGAAACTAGCGTTAGTAAGATGTAACTAACAAAATTCAAGGTACAGCCAAGAAATTATATTCACAAAGTACACCTCTTCAGACCCACTGCACTGCTGTCAGTGAGGCAGTGATAAAGAAAGTAAGGTTCAGAGTGATGCAGTGCTTGGGCAAAGAGTCCCTTCATTGTAGCCAGAGAATTATAATTTATAAAATTAATATAAGATCCACAGTCTCTTCTGTACAGGCTGTATCCTGTTTGCTCTGTGTATGAGTAAAGAAAACCCAGACTTCATAGCTGAGGAAAAGCTTGTAAATTATTTTTAACAAAGAAAGAAACTTGAGCAAGAATGGATCAAAAAGCACTAGAAGGTGACTTATGTGCTCTGTCTGTGTCAGGGAGGTTGTACTCACCTCCCGATGCTGTGAGGAGGGACATCCATCTGCTTAAGTCATCTTCAGTTCTTGGCAATAACAAAGGAAAATTGTTCTTAAATAAAACCGAGGGTAAAGGCTGTATTCCAGACGCAGGCACCCAAAGCCAGAGTAGTAAAACACACAGAAATCTGTATGAAGGGAAAATGAAAAAGATGGAGAAGGTCGGTACATGCAACTTGCAGCCTATCCAAGGCTTATACAGTGTCCCAGGAAAAACTCCTTATGCCCCCAAATTGCATAGGAAGAGGAAAACTTTCAACGAACAGTGGTGATAACAGATAGCAGAGCTTTTTAAATACTCTATAAGCAGCTGAAGGGGGGACCCTGTTTCATTTTACAGATGATATTCATAAAGCTACTTAGAAGTGCCAAAGTAAGGAGCACCCTTTGTGCCCTTCTTGCATGTCTTCAGCATAATGGACAATCCCAGTGTCATGTCAGAGAAGAGCATCACCATTGCCTCCAATGATAAGATGTTAAACCCTGCACATGGTACTTTGTAATGGTAAATACTAGGAGCACTCTGTGTCTCCTCCCCAGGACAGCAGTTGCCAGAGCTGGTATTGTGCTGTGTGGAGGCTCTGAGTAACTAACTGGAGATAATCCTTTTTTAGAGCTGCCTGATTCCCAAAATGAGATTAGTAGTGTCAGCTAAACATGTAATGAAAGAACAATAAGCTCTTGGAAAGATTTTATATAATCACAGACTGTTTTGAGTTGGAAGAGACCTTAAAGCTCATCCAGTTCCAACCCCCTGCCATAGGCAGGGACACCTTCCACTAGACCAGGTTGCTCCAAGCCCTGTCCAACCTGGCCTTGGACACTGCCAGGGATGGGGCAGCCTCAGCGTCTCTGGGCAGCCTGTGTCAGGGCCTCACCACCCTCACAGGGAAGAGTTTCTTCCAAAGATCTCATCTCAATCTCCCCTCTGTCACGTTAAAGCCCTTCCCCCTTGTCCTGTTCCTACATGCACTTGCCAAAGCCCTTCTTCATGTTTCTCATAGCCCCTTTAGGCACTGGAAGCTGCTCTAAGGTGTCCCTGGAGCCTTCTCTTCTCCAGGCTGAACCAGCCCAGCTCTCTCAGCCTGTCTCCAGAGCAGCGCTGCTCCAGCCCTCAGAGCATCTTCATTCCCATTTGCCAGTTGCATTCCCATTGTTTGAGGTGGGAGGTGAGGAAAAGCTTCAAAGACAAGGGTAATGTTCATACAGGTTAACAAATCTGCATGCGAGGTGGTTAAAAAGGCTTTGCAGTGGACTGGGTAAAGAAGGGGTGGGAGCAGAAAGACCAGGGCTGTGGTACCCAGTGTGCAGGAATGATTCCTTCCCTGAGCTCCATCCAACATCTGCCTCCTCATACTCACTTGCCATGGATCATAAAACATAGTATGCACCCAGATGGGCTCTGTCTGAGAACATACTCTAATTGGAAGCAGAAGAGCTGTCTTATCAATTTATGCGAATGAGGGGTCAGGAACATGAGGAAATGAATCCTCCCACATCTTGTGGGGGATGGCACTTGTGGATGTGTTTTACATGTGCATCATAGAAAATCAGTGCTGAAATGTAATACTATGAAAGCACCAAAAGACTCTGTCACTGGAAGAAAGGACCCTTTTCATTTGACAGTTGACTTTCATAACCTCCGTCTTTGATGGGAAAATGAATTGAAGGACAGCAGTTTGTGCCATCATAGCAAATGTTAATTTTCATACTGTTGCTGTGTTTTCTTCTCCTGAATTTTATGTGGGTTTGGCCTAATTCCCCATTGTGAAACCAGGTTTTAACAGGTTTGTTGTTCAGTGTATTTTGAGAAAGCTTTTAGAAATGCAGAAATAGGTTAAAAAATCCAAACCAAGAGGGAACTAGGCAACTTAATTCAGTTTATACCTTTGAAAATGTCTGGATATGACATAGTCATCCCTCGTTTGTGATAGAGAAAAAGAAAAAAATTGATTCTGTGTCCTGCCATACCGCAGGTATTGCCCTCAGATGTCCCCTAGAGCTCCATTTGTCTGCCTGCTTCCATTTGTCCCACTAAAACACTGGGTAGATGATAAGAATAAGCTTATCTTGCTTGTCTTACGTGGGATGACAGTGTTGGGCAACTGGTGGGAATGTTTAAGGAAATGACTAACGTGAGAACATCGTCCTTGCTATTAACTTTACTCCCAGTGGACCGAGTTTCTTCAAATCCAGTTGTGGGTTACAGAAGTGCATAAATCCTTCCAAAATGCAGTAGTAAAACACCACAGAGTAACAGCATGACCAGCTGTTGTTTGCTCTGAAAACAGTGGGGTTTTTTTGCCAGAATGCTTTGCCTAATAATTCTTTTGCGTATTGTAACAATGTGGGATAAGGTCATCAAGCTAGTTGGGATTCTGGAGGTTACTAAAAGATACACAAGTCTGAGTCTGCAGTTTGAGTTGGAAAAGAATGAGTTACTGTCTGAGAGAAGGTGGCCTCTCCTGCAGGGATGGGGAGAGCCTGACCATGGTGAAACCTGGATCAAGCTCTGTCAAATACTGCGTGGTTTGGGAAGAAAACCCAGCAGGTGATGAAGAGCTTAACTGGCTCCTACCTTCAGGGGTAGCCAAGGAAAGCTTGTTTCTGCATCTCCCTTTGCCTCACGACTGGCAGTAACTTTTGTTAAGCATTCACTGAAGTACAAGCACAGGCCTGGGTGCCTCTCTGGTGTGTTCTCCAGAGTATCAACACTCCACCCAGATAACAAGCAGGCTGCTGCATTGGAAAAGTTAGTGACATGCATGTCAGAGAGCAGGTCTATCCCAGACCAGGATGGAGTACCTAAATGACTCAGTAGACTAATGAAGGTAGAATTGGCGCACAGTTTTCTGCCCTTCAATTTCTTCTCTGCCTTTCTGTATGTCAGGTTAAAATGACTGTGTGGGGTTCAGCAGGAGTTGAGGTTCACAGCTCATGTGTAGGTAAAAGCTCTCCTTGCTTTTGTTAATACAAGGAACCTGTCTATCAGGTGGTAGAAAACCGTGAGATTTTCCTCCTCCTCCCATATTTCTGTATGGGCTGCCTAACTGTGAACCTACATATCCTATCCTAGGCACCTGGATCAAGTTGGATTCATGCTCTCGTGCCTGTGTGGGGGACAGGGAGTGATGGGAGTGAAAGTATGGAATGGACTCGGGAGCTGTGGTGGTATTGTTTCTATTTGGGAACTAGTCAGCTATAGCTAAACACGAATGGGTTCTGGCATTTTAAGTAACTTTCTATTTGCAGTAGGAACAGAACAGAATTGGAGATTTTTCCTGCATAAAGCTTTGGGATGTTTGGCACTCTTGTCCTAGCAGGCAGCAGAAGATGCTCTTCTTATGTCTTTGTGAAGGCTGCGGGTAGGCTGGGGATCACTGAGTGGTGAAGCTGAAAAGGGTTACAACTGGGCACAGCCCTGTATTAAGAACATTGCCTTAGAGAATTAAATGCAGTGGTCCAAATTAGTGTCAGCTGTGTGTTAAAAAGCCTGTTGGAGACACCAGTAGAGTCTGATTGCGTGTGGCCGTGATGGCAGGAGAAAACATTAGGAAGCGCTCATGTTCCAGGAGGAATTATAGTTGTGCTTCTCTCTGCTCAACAGTAAATCTGTTAGTGATGTTAAGGTAACAGGTAGTAGCAGCTCCATTAATGATTTACAAAGGTTGAAGAGCGGTGTGACAGTCAGTGACAGGTTTGTGGCTGCTTCCTGCCCTGGAGCATCTCATTAATCCTTGGGGCCTGAAGTTTTTGGGTGTTTCCTCTCCCTTTCATGTGAAGGTTAATGTTGTAATCGTTTACCAAGGGAGTATATATACTCTATTCCCTTAGGCTCAGCCTCTTCTTGAGCATAGTTCTAACATGCTGTGGAGCGGTGTGCCCATACCTGAAAAGATCCATGCAAGGCAGATACTGAAAGCATGTGATTTTTAGGATGCAGATTCCTGCAGTCCAGCATTCCTGTTTGCCACCACGGACCAAGCAGGAATGAGCTTAATGAGTCGGGAGAAGCCTCCAGGGCTCAGCTTGGGCCCTGGAGCTCTCCCACCAGCTTGGCCAGGGTAGGAAAGGTGTTCTGAGATGATTAGATGAGAGAGGACTCTGAGAAAGAGGAAAAGATGGTGAGAATACTCTGAAAGCAACTTGAGCAGAACCAAAACCCAACCAACAAACCTTTCCAGCAGCAGGAAAGCCTGCCTTTATCTCTAGTATTCCTTTAGAGTCATTAGAGCATCACAGAATGGTTTGGGTTGGAAGGGAGCTTAAAGCTCACCTAGTTCCAACTAGGTAGCTGAATAGTTTCTGATCCTTCACTACTTTCCGTAATGCTAACAGGTAATCAGACTCCCAGGCTCCCTCATTCAGGGATGGATCCCAAATTTGCCCTACTGCCTAGAGCTTCCAGCTACTGGATACAGATCAGTGACAGGGTGCCTGGGACATCTATGGCAGTGCTTGAATACAAAGGGAACTGCCTTGGAAAGCTGGGCAGGAGTAAGGCAAGAGGCAGTTCCAGAAAAGCCAGTTGACACAATTGAATAAACAAGATAGTCACAACTTTATTAAAAGTGTTTTTGAAATTTAAGTTGTTAAGAAATTATTTTGTCCAATAAGGAAAGATTTTTGAATTGTTGAAAAAAAATTGTGAAGGTGACAATTTCATTTTATGGAGAACATGAGTAACTGATTTTCACAACTGTAAACAGTTGGAAACCCAAGATAAATACCTCTCTCACATCACATCTGCGTTACCTTTCTTCTAATATAGAATGTGTCTACAACTTGATGCTTTTGTTCGCATTGTTATACTTTTCACTTAGGTCTTGGACTTCCTGAGTCCAGCTAGAAATCAGTGTCTTTTGCTTCTTGCATTTTTGGCTGTAGAGCCCTCCCGCAAGGGAGCAGCGCTGTTTCAAATTCCAAGTGTCAGATAAGAGTTTGCTTGTTAATTTTCCTAATGCTGTTTCATTCTCATGTGTTGTTTTCTCTTGATAGGTTACTTGGTTTAGGCATCTTTTACTATTACCAAAGCTCAGTTTGCCATATTTCTGGAAGATTCAGCTGATTCTTCTAGACTAAGAGTAATTCCAAGTATATCTGTTGCTGTAATTTGATCTTTGGTAAAAGCTGTTTTGAAAATCCCTGAAAAATATCCTACAATGAAAGGGTAACTCATTATGCTCTGTGGCTTATGAAGAAAACATAATTAATATCGTCACAGATTCTGTGAATAATATCATATTTTGTCAATTTCCAGTGAAAGCCCTGGATTTCTTTTATAGATCTGTGATAGCAACAGAAATACAGTTCACAAAGTAATTTCTTTTTTAACCAACACTCAGTGAGTGTCCAGGAACTGAATCATTAATTTTGATAACTCTTGTAAATAGTTTGTCCCTAGCAGCCCTTGAAACTGCACTACCACATTACTGGGTTCTGCCCACGTTCTTCTGCAGCCAGCTAGATGGGGGTTTTAATCACAAATCACAAGTGAATTTGCAAACAGATGCATTTGAGTCTCTGCTTTGGCATTTTCATAGTATTTCTCAATTTGCTTTCATGAGGTTGATGCTTGATTTATTTCAAGTCCTTTTTCTTAATCAGTTTGCAGAATTTTCCCTGCCAAGAATAAGTAACAATGTATTTTCATTACTTCCAGCACTTCAAAAGCTTCCAAGTTGCTGATGCCCAGAAAAAAGAAATCTTCCTTTAGTTACTGGGTGCTCTTTAATAGGGAACACAAGGTGGGGTAAATCAATTAAAAGAGTCTGGTATTCAAGTGACCAGCAGTTCAGGTCACGTCATGCCACCCCTGTTTTGGTGGCTGATCATTTATTAAGTTAATTGGCCAGAGGCCGCCAAAGCTCTGACCTCGCAGATCTGCTTCGTTTGCTCTTTTGTCCAACGGGCTTTTTATTTCTGCTGGCGAGACAGATTCATCATTCATATTTAATTTTTTACATCTGAAGTTTGTCAGGCTGCTTGGAAAAATAGGACATCTGGGCATCCCATCCACTTTCTATTTGGAAACATCTGCATCGTTCTTAGGAACTTCTTAGCAGCACTGCAGTGAGCAGATGCTTTACCTTTCCATCTCCAGGCTGATTTACCATTGCTGATAGTGACAGAAATTCAGTAGGCACTAAAACCAAGTACCGGTTTCTTGACCAGGCTTTTTAATACCATGTATTTAGGATGCCTGAATGTATGTTCCTGTGTAAAGAATAAACCTGTGGCATTTGGAGGGGGAAGTGATGGAGAAAACCTGCAGGGTCTCCATCAGGTAATTTGTCGTCTGTACCTACAGGATTTAAAACTGCTGCTTGATGTTAGCTTTTGCTTCATTTCAGTGTTACTTCCTTCCGTTATTAACCATGCTAAGAGAGATAACCTATTGATTTGTACAAATATTTAATTGCTTGAAGGTTATTCTGAGTTTGTTGGATGCACTAATAATGTTTGGGTTGGGATTTTCCCCAAAGAGGGAAGATCAGTAAGCAATTACATTGAAAATTAGTTTTTTTTCTGAAGGCTCATAGAGGAGAATTTCAAAATGGAAATCCATTTCCATTTGAACAGAATACTTCTATTTAACTCTGTGTTTCCTGTAGTGTCATACACCACCTTGATTGATGGTAATGCTGTCAGCAAATCTTCCTTTACCCAGAACTTGCCTCATGGTCTCAAAAACACTCAACTGGGTCTGTCGTGAACTTAAAACCAGTAACACTCAATATGAAGCAAAGCCAAGATGTTTACATCATGTTTACAGACCCATGATGTTCAAATCCTTGTGTGTTTTCTTGTTTGTTTTTGTCCTGGGTTCAGCTGTAGCAGTCATTTTTCTCCTTCTTAGTAGCTGATGCAGTGCTGTGATTTTGACTTTAGCCTGAGTACAGCACTGATAACGCTGGTTTTAGTTGTTGCTAACTAATGTTTACTGTCCTCAAGGACTTTTTCAGTCTCTCATGCTCTGCCAGTGAGGAGGTGCACAGGAAGCCGGGAGGAAGCAGAGATAGGACACCTGACACAAACTAGCCAAAGGGGTATTCCATACTACAGCACGCTATGCCCAGTATATAAACTGGGAGTCACCCAGAAGGCCGAGATTGCTGCTTGGGTCAGGCTAGGTATCGGTTGGCGGGTGGTGAGCAACTGTATTGTGCATTACTTGTGTTTATTGTTTTCTTTTCATTTTCCCCTTTTAGTTTTATATTCTCTCCCCTTGTTATTTCCCTTATCATTATTATTGGTGGCAGCAGTAGTGGTTTTGTGTTATACCTTAGTAACTGGACTGTTCTTATCTCAACCTGTGGGATTTACATTCTTTCCATTCTCCTCCCCATCCCTCCTGGAGTGGGGGTGGGGAAGAAGGGGAAGAGTAAGCAAGTGGCTGCATGGTTCTGAGTTACTGACTGGGCTTAAACCATGACACGTATTCAAATGCTCTGTCAGGTACCATGCCATTATATTTTTCCCATTTTTGTCCACATTAAACCATTTCCTCCATATCACAGTCTGAGCAGGCTGTGTTCTGACTGTAGAAACATTGTGGAATGACTGTAGAGGCACATTTATTGTGGCACTGAAATAAATTTTTTCTAGCTATTTAAACACAAGCATTTCAAATTAGTTGATAAAAACATATCTCCACACCAGTACATACATAAAGTAAATGAACAGATGGGAAAGATGGAATTCTGGCCCCAGTTCGAAGGAAACTGAGGCAGCAGCTGTTTCCACAGCAGGGGAAGCCAGGTTCCAGGAAGGAGAGACTGCTCTTTTGCTGGGCGGGGAGTTCCCTCAGGTGCTTTTCCTTGGAAGAGTAGAGTTGGACAACAGGAGCCTCTATGACACCTTTCAGTTATTTGGGACATCATAAGCTGCGCTCAGCACCTTCTATGAAGTTCCAAGCAGATGCTTTGTCTCACTAGTGACAACACTGAATTTCAACTGGCATAACCAGGAGCTGAGTTGTTTTTTCAGTTGAGAAACATGATGTTTTTTGTTATAAATGATCTTTTTGCTCTAGTTGTTGTCTGACTTGTTTAAACCCAGGAGGTTGTGCATATCAGTGTGTTTTGTCAGCACCCCCCTCCCTCTTCCCCTTTCTGTGTGGTGTTCAAGGCAAATGGCTTTGTACACATTTTTGTCATTATCTTGGAGCACATCGTGGTACATGTACTGTTTGGAAATAGCTCAGGTTTGGAGACGTTTGTTGGTCTTGGAATGCTGACTTACAGTGCATTCATGGAAAAAAAGCAGGAGCCTGAGTTCAACAGCGTTCAGTGGCAGTTTAGAGTTGGAGCTTTTCCTTTATATTTCTGCCAGTGGAATTTTGAAAAATGGCTAAAATTCCATGTGGCAAGAAGGAGAGGCTCGTTATCTGTGACTAACACTTGGATACATTTTTAAAAATTGGTATTATTTGCTGTCCTGCCACTTCTATTCTTCTGGCTGCTCATCATTTCGAACAGCTTTTCTCCTAGCGTTGGTTGTTACTCTGACAATACTCACAGTCCCATCCTCCTTTGGGCATGTGGCCAGCGCAACCACACAATCAAATCTGAAACCAGAGTGGGGATAAGCTCGCCTATATGTTAGTAACTGAATCCAAGCTGGGGTCTTTATTTTTGGATGACAGTACTAAAATTATATTGAGTCTTTCAAAAACAAAGAGCAGAAATACCATATGGACCTGTTCAGTTCGTTCTCTGCCTTACTCAGTCAAGGTAGGTGTTTTTTAAGATCAAGTACTCAACACTTTTTAAAGTGACTTTTAAGTCAGAAAAGAAAAATAGATCAGAATCTCAGTTCACTTTGAGCTTTAGCAGTACTCCTCTTCCCAAATGTCAAACACCTTTAGTGTGTATGGTTTAAGAGGCCTTTGCTTGTATCTATGTTAACGTGCAGCAGTCTGGGAATTCAGAAGTTTTGCCATTCATCAGAATTAGTTAGAAGTTACTTGAGGATAAAAATGGGTTTAACCTTCCCAGGAAAATTCCCAAAAGAGAATATACCTGGGCTCAAATTTAAAAGCTTTTTTTGTCCTTCTGTGTCTGTCAGCAGTGTTGTATGTACGAGGAGAGACCCTACAGCTGCTTTCCCTCTAGCATTTAAATCTGCCTTTTAAAGGAGGACTGTCTCTTTTACAGTCAGACCCATTATTATCATTATTATTACTAGTACTGCTATTGTTGTTGTTATTGTTATAGTTTGCTGTCTCTGTTAGCTTTCCACCAGACTTTTTAATGAACCAGGAGGAGGAGGATTTATTAAAGCCCATCATACAGGAAATGGAGAGAGGTGCAAGAGTGGGACCCTGGTCACCAGATGAAGTCGCCAACACTCCTCCAGTGGGCAAATTCTTGGCTTCACAGAGCAGCTTCATAGAGAGAGACACAAATAAATGACACGTGGGGTATTCACACGTTACAGTGAGGTTCTATCAATAACATTCAAATGTTCTATTCAAATTATTGCGTTTTCAAGCACACATCAATGGCACCATCCTTCAGGGCATAAAGAGATGGAGGTTGGAATGTGAGAATTTATTACTATGCTATTTTGGAGAGGGTTGGAATGGGGAGAAGGAGAGGGGAATGATGAAAATATCCTGTGTGGAAACACTGTGAGTTATATTCATAACACATCTGTGCGAGGTACAGTTGAGGTTGGCTCAGTAGTAGGAATTTGGTGAGATGGAAAAAAAAGTGCAGCTTTGTATAAGAGTCTATATGAAAAAAGAAAGTATTAAAGGGTAATGAATCCAGCATGAAATAGCTTTTGTGGCCACTAGTGAGGGTGCAATGTTTGGGGTCTTGCAGAAGACCTTTTTCACCTCCCTGAAGGGAAACAGGAAAGCTAATGTGGGATTCTCTCCTCTTTGCAAACCAGCTTTGTGGTGTGACAGGCAAAATTATAACTCAAAAGCTGCTTATTTGCTTGTTTTTTCACTGAAAATACTGTGACATCAGTATGTAGGTCATGTCAAACTCTTTGGGTTTTGTATGTCACATGTGGGTCATATTCTATATTATTATAGCCAGAACTGTGGGTGGGAGAGGTTCTGCTCCATAAGGAATGTGAGATTTGAGTACTGGGTTTCACTCAAGACTGCTCCTTTCCCATTTCAGAGTTCTCTCATACAGAAAATGTACAACTGAGAAGAGATTCAGAGCAGCCCTGCAGGGAAGGACTTGAGGGTGTTGGTCAATGAGAAAATGAACATGAGCTGGCTTCAGTGTGCGCTCGCAGCCCAGAAAGCCAAGCGTATCCTGGGCTGCATCAAAAGGAGCGTGACCAGCAGGTCGAAGGAGGTGATCCTGCCCCTCTACTCTGCTCTCGT
>JANHGB010025651.1:0-10231 GCA_026283785.1 Coracopsis vasa | reverse complement strand
GCTGCGTGGAGACCTCAGAGCAGCTTCCAGTATCTGAAGGGGGGCTATAGGGATGCTGGGGATGGACTCTTCATTAGGGACTGTAGTGATAGGAGAAGGGGTAACGGGTTAAAACTTAAGCAGGGGCAGTTTAGATTGGATATAAGGAAGAAATTCTTTACTGTAAGGGTGGTGAAGCACTGGAATAGGTTGCCCAGGGAAGCTGTGAATGCTCCATCCCTGGCAGTGTTCAAGGCCAGGTTGTACAGAGCCCTGGGTGACATGATTTAGTGTGAGGTGTCCCTGCCCATGGCAGGGGGGTTGGAACTAAATGATCTTAAGGACCTTTCCAACCTTAACTATACTATGATTCTATAACTGGGGCACAGGAGAGGCTTTAACTGGCTTGATATGATTTCACAAAAGGTCTGTGGTGGGACATAGAGTAGTATTTTATAACAAAGAATCAGAATTATCAACCTGGATGGGCTATCTAGAATATATTTATGATCTTGAAGTTTGTGAGGGGTTTGTTGGTTTTCCAAAAAGAATTATTCCATCTTCATTATTCCAGCAGTTTCTTGTGCACAAGTTCAAAAATGAAGCATTTCAGCTTGAGACAGGGTTGGCAGCCAAAGGAAACAGTCTTCAAAACTTCAGCTTTATACACCTTAATACCTAAACATAATCTAATGTAGCTATCTAAACATGATGTGTGTGCTCTTGAAGAAAGCCAGCTTTGGTAACAATGTGCAGTGTTTCCTGGGGGGTGAGATGGTGGTGGTTTGGATGTTGGAATGCATCAGTCAGTATCTTAGATAGTCCATGTGCATTGCCTTGACCCAGTCCCACCAATAGTCTTTGCAGGGAAGCCACTGGGCTTTAGATGAGCTCCACATTCTTACAGATTTGCCCAAATCAGTGTTAGCTGGGGACATTGAGGTAGGAATTGCCACATTCCAGACTAAATGTATTTTTCCACTGCCAGGAGAACTTTGCCAGAGTTGTCCTCATTTGCCATCTATTGGGGTACACACAGAGAGCTCACAGCCTTATGTCCTTCAGCAGCATGAGGTTGTTATCGATGGAGGAGCCCTGCCTCGGACTTGGGTTGGAATCGCTGCAGGTGCATGGGCTGCTCCAAAGGCCAGTCTCCAGAAAGCAGCTGTGGGACTTTGTCATGTCAGACAGTTGGAATCCACTTAGTGACAAGTGAACAATGAAGGACAATTATGCCTTCAGCTACATTAATGAGTGGTAAGATAGTGGAAGGAAATGACCCATTGTCTAACAACCCCTGGTTTGTGACTCGTGCATCATTTGAAGGGTGTTTAAAGTTCTTTCTTTTGTATAAATACCTTCCCACATTTTTTTTCCAACTTTGCACACTCAGTTACTCCTTTTATGTAACTGAGTACTGGGAATTCCATTCTTCTCTCTCCTTTAAATGTTTATCTCTTCATAAGCCATCCAACAGCTGAGTCTGCCCATTCTGTTTGCAGCCTCAGCTTTAGTCTGTGCTGGTGGCCATGTGAGGGAAGCACACATGGAGTCACAGAGTGAGTGCTGCTCCATGAAATCTCCCCTGGAAAAATACTCTCTGGGGTGGGGTTGGTAAAGCAGTGGCACATTGAGCTTTGGGAGATGAAAATCACTCTGCACCAAGTGGTGTGTCTCAAAATCATTCACAGAATTAATTGCAGAGTACAGAAGAAACAACACAGATTGAACAACACAGATGTTTAATGAAACCCTTTAATGCTCTTTCCATGTCAGCATTTTGTAGCTTCTGCCAAGTAGATGTTAAGTCTTTCTCTTGTCTTTTAATGAATTAATGACTTAGTGTTAACTAGCAGGTTTTATCTGTAGCATCCAATGCTTTAATTTTGTCAGAGTGCTCAGTCAAGCACTTCTCTATATATTGCTCTTCAAAGGACTATTTCTCATCCATGATGTCTTGGGTGCAGCACCCTCTTTATCTATGAGCACTAAGGTAATTCTGATCAGTGGTCAGGTTCTGTTTTAACATTAGCCAAGCCATGGTGCTTGCTTAATCCTCTTCTTGTCCGTGTGAGCGTACTCTGTGAAAACGTCTTTCTCAGTGTTCAGGTTAACTGTTTTCTTCTTTTGGCTCTACCAGCTCAGCTTGGATGATTTTCTCTTTTTTATTTTCCGTTAGAAATGAAACTGGATTCTTTTCATTAATTTTACTAACACAAAAAGTAAGTCTAAACCTCAAGTGTGATGAAAGGGAAAAAAGATTGGTCAATCAGAGTACTTTTTCCTGATCTAAACTGGGATGTGATTGCTCCTGCAGCTGCTGGGTGCCTATTGTAGGCTGTTCTTACGGACATCACATTATCTACCACATTCACTTCTGTAGGTACAATTGTGTTAAAATGGCAGCTTTAAATATCTCTTCTGAAACAAAATCTGTTTTCTAATAATACACAGAGATGGTCATTTACTGTGACCAGTGCCTGATGTATATGTCCTAATCTACCAGAGGTGCTCCATACAAAAGGAAGATGAGAGTCACATCTGTGCAACCAGGTCAGTCACATCCGATACCTGGACACATTAAAAACCAACAAACCCATCCCTGTGTCTGTAATCTATAAGAAGAGACTGAAGGTGCTAAATAGTAATTTTGCCTTTTTTATCTGCTTATATTCAGTTTAGAAGGGAAACAGGCCCATTTATTGCTTCTGTTGTACCTATTCTGTGGACAGATGTGGACGTATGGGAGCTAGGAAGAAATAGAGTGCAAGGCAGCGAGAAGTGTATTCATGTCTATTTTCTTTTACAGCAGAAAACCCTTAAAAGGCCTTTTTGGGTTTTCCAGTATGTTGCCATCAAAATATTGTTGTACCTCAGCATTTTTCAAATAGCAAGTTGCCGTGCCCCACCTCTTCAGAACTGACATTTTTTCCTTGGATTTTTATGATGTGTTTGCACTGTTCATAATTACATTAATGGAAAAGCTTAGCTGCCTCTGCTCTGGCCTTCCTAGCTCCTCTCTCCAGCTGGACAGCAGTTCTGGCTTGGGCTGTGTTGGTAACACAGAGCCCATCGGCTCAAGGTACTCAGTGAGGGGGACGTTCCTTCTGCTTCTCCATGGGCAGGAGAATACAGGAGCTGTCCTGGAGAAGGGCAAGAACCCTCTCCTGAGCAGATGAGAGCTTTCTCCTTGCATGGATCAGACTTCTGTGTCATTTGCATAGCTGTTCCATAGCACAGATTTTAAGGTGTGTAGTTGAAATGCACCTTTAAATTTCACGTTGGTGGCATGTAGAAGCCCTTGGTAGTTACCAAGCTCCACACCTTTCATCCACAAGAGCTGAGGAGAATCATTTGTCTATGTACTACTGCTTTGCTTTCAGTAGGGCTTGCTTCCTTGCTCCAAATAATCCTGGATCAAACGGAGCTGATTCTGTCTTGGTGCTCCATCCCGGCTTGGCAGACTTTGAGAGGCTTAAGGCAGATAAAGATCTTGCCATATTCAAAGAGTAATTGCTGTTGACGGTAGACATTAAAGGTAATGTCTGTGGCTGGGAGTACGGGTGAGCACCAGCCATGCTGTGCTAACGTTACACACGTACTCTGGCAATAACACATTCCATGTGTGTAGAAACAAATTCCTTTCCCTGCATTTAAAACTAAGCAGCTGTATGTAGACAGATCTCTCCCTTGATCTGAGTAAAATTAACTAAGTAGTAGTTAGGTGTCCAACAAAGCAGAAGATGGAAGAGCAGCTTTAATGAGAGGAAATGATACATAAGGAAATATAGTTAAGAAAGTCTATTCCATAAAGAATTTTGTTAAGCTTTTATGATTAAGAAACTGTTCTCCTGATCTTGGCTTTTAATCTTTCCCATGCCTCCTGTAGTTTATCTACTTTAAAATTCAGTTTCCTGATTTTATTAGCCAGTAGGAAAATTTCCTCTTGTTGATGGCTTCTGTCATTCCAGAGGTTTAGAGCTGCCACTGCCAGTACAGACTCTGAGACCATTGGGAGGGCTAAAGTAGCAGTGGTGGTCAGTCCTGACATGGCTACCCCTCATCTCTTCATGGATGCATTATCGGGTTAGCTTAGAAGGTTTACAAGGAAGGTCAATCCTTCAGAGTTGGAATAAAACTGAATAAATGTCATTTTGGCTACCACAGGTAGCATCAAACGATCAATAGCCAGCCGTCAGTCCTTCAAGGAGATTGCTATCTGTTCAGAAAGTCCTCATAGAATCCCAATTGGAAGGGATGTTAAGGGTCACCTGGTCCAACCTTTCTAGGCAAAGCATGACCTAGATTTGTTGTTCCAGCACCCTGTCCTCTCGTGTTACCTGGTCTGTCCATCCTGGGGAGGGAAAAAAGCTGTTGTTATAGACAGTAGCTGTAAACAACCTTGGCAGTATGATTCCTTACAACAAATTAACTAATTATGCTAAATAATGAGAAATACTTATCTGAATGGACCTGAGGAATTCTTCCTCCATTAAGGAGATTGTGGCCAAAATCCTGAGTGCAAGGATGTCTGTAAGTAAAGGATGGCTAGCAAGGAAGATATGAGCTAATTGCTGACAGTGTTGAATACTGCATATTAGAAACCAGTTTTCCTTTTCTGTTATAGAGGAACAGCAGGTGGTGAACTGGAGGTTAGCAGAACCTTTCTTCTCTAGTGAGAAATGTATTCTAAGAGGGTCATCGGTGGCACACTTCTGGCCAAGAATGGGAAAGCAGATGGTGTGGTCAATTTTAAATGTCAAATAATCATAAGGGGTATTTCTGGAGCTGGGAAAGACAAACTTCTGATATAAGTTCTGTGGTGTTAAATGTGTTTATATATGCAGGGTCTTGTAAAATGTGACCGGATGCCTTTGAGCTCTATTTTTTGCTGCAGTTATCCATGTATTTACTGATAGTTTTTGGGGACTGTTCCTCTCCTGTCCATCCAGTGCTTCAACTTAACTATTAGCCATGGCCAGAAGCCAGCTGTGAGATGGGTGTGCTTCTGTTTCTCATGGTGTGAGAATTTCTAGGCTGGCTTATGACGCTTCCTGCTAATACATCTGGTGTCAAGGTTTGAGATGAGGAAATAATCTGCCTCTAAGGCACATGGTAATTATGACTTTTGGTTGCTGTCCGAAGCTTACTGGGAAGAGCTCTCTGTTCCTTTGTGCCCAAAGGTGCACACATATGATGTTTCTTGGGACTAGTCTGCATTAGGTGACTGTCTCTTGGTCACTTTGGACTGCAGAGACGTGACCACAGGGCTCCTGCCAGTGCTCTCCACTCCTCTTTCCCCACATAGCTGACAGCCGGCTCAGATGCCAACTCTTCTGAAGCCTCATGGATCTCAGGGAAGCTACCGCAAACTGCAGACAGCTCAAGCCATCCAGCATTTCTTCTTCCAGCAAGTTCTGAGTTAGCAAATAAGTTATGAATGCCACCTGTGTTTTCAAACTGTGGTGGGCTTTCAAGGTACTCTCTCCCCCTCTCTGAATTGCCCTGTCCTTTTACAATGCATTGTTGAAATTATGGATCCAAGGACTCTCTAAGTGTGCTCCTTTGTGGAATAGAAATTATTTTCAGATTGATTTAATGATACATGAAGGCCAGGTTGGACAGGGCTTGAAGCAGTCTGGTCTAGTGGAAGGTGTCTCTGCCCATGGCAGAGGTTGGAACTGGATGAGCATTATGGTTCCTTTCAACGCAAACCATTCTGTGATTCTATGATGATTCTATGAGTACTTCTAGGGCTGTTAGTGCAGAGCTCTCTGATCTTCCTGGGAGAGTGTCCAGCTTTGGAAGTCAGGCAGTCTGCACTCCTACTAGCTGGGAACTTTGGAAGTCAAGTGCTGACTGCTCAGAGCTGTAAAACCTAAGAGTCCTCACATAGCCAAATGTGTGTTGAGTTCCAGCAGACCAAGGTATCCAGGCATGCATTTCAGCAGTGCACCACTCTGGAAGTTGTTACTGTTTTTTTCTCATCTGCAATCTCAATATCAGAGCCACTAAAGATGTTTTTTCCATGCTTTTAGGTATTGATGCATCTGATTTTGCAAAATGTTTGTTATTTTTCATGTTCATTTTCCTTGTTATTTTTTGTCCTTTATTACCATTGTGTTTCAAAGGCTCACTTTGTGACTGATTTTTGTGTTACGTATAAATTCACAGTTCTTGTCTTGGACTTGTTTGGACTGAGCAGGTAGTACGTGAAGCCATGTAAGACATGTTAAGACATGAGCTGTCATGCTATGACACTGATACGATGTCGTGCTATGATGCTGAAGAACTTAATGTTGCGTAAAGTAAGAAAGGATTTGCTTGTTTTATGCATATCTAGTATGTGACCAGCAAACTTCTGCTACATATTCTGTATTTGTAGGCAACCACCAGCATCAGGTTAGCTTAGTAAAGCAGGTTGCTGAGGACTCCTGACGATCCGTATTGAGCTCAGATAAAATCTGGATAAAATCTCGGTCTTTGGCTTTAACAGGCTTGAAGCTACAGAATAACTTTTCCATGACAGCTTTTTGATGTCTTGAGGATGTCATGTTTATGAGAGCTATACAGACCACTGGGGAGAGTGAGATGACACGTTTTTGGTGTCTGGTCGTTTCTCTTGTCCCTGGATACAGACATAGAGGTTCAACAGAATAACATAAATAGATGAAGCTTTTTAGCTGAAAGATCTGAGCACTGAGACTGGGGAAGAGGGCAGAGAAAAACTCAGAAAGAATGACTGTCCCCACCCTGGCAACACAGGTGTTGAGAGCTAGAGAAAATACAGAGCTTCAAGAAACATTAGGAGAGAAAGCAATTACGGAAAGTTGTATTCATCCAGTGGTTAATAAGTAGAAGAATGTGTAGCAGCTACTTAGTACAGCTTCAGGAGAGACATTACAGGTTGGCCTACTTTCCTCTCTTCGAAAATAGCATCATGGAATCGAGTTGCTGCAGCATAGGGCCGTCCTTGGGGGCACTTTGTACATTAACACACTCACTGAGATAGGATAGACATTGGTCTCTGTTTGTTCCAAACTGATGTTTTGTGATTCTTCCTTCCTCCTTCTCAGGAGACAATGCAACGCAATTCCTGTTAAGAAAACTGCTGTTAATGCTAAGCACTAAAGCTGTGCCTAATCGATGCAGGTCGCCCTAAGGCAAGGCAGCAGATGTCTTTAATATGCATCTGGTGTCCTGGAGAAGCATCATCTCGCTCCTCAGTGCATGGTATGACTTCGAGTGAATGAGCACCATGACTGTGGGCAGGTCTATAGTGACACTGCACTAATCTCTGCTTGTACTCAGATGTACATCTCAGAGCCTGTGTGTTCTCTTATTTGCTGGGTTTTCTTAGACATGAGGGAAGCAGTCAGGGCTGTAGCCATCTGATTCTGAAGATACACCCTATTATTCCTTAAGCAAGTAAGCATATATGAGGAACGTATATACATAGAGATAGAGAGATAGATACAGGGATAGACAAACAGATAGAGTTAGATACAGAGATAGATAGAGATACAGAGATAGATATAGATAGGTAGCTAGGTAGACAGATAGATAAATAGAGGTATCAGTGCAGTGTACTGATACTGCTGGTATCAGTGGCAGTGTATCACAAAATTCAGCCCATATATTTTACAATATAAAATCAGATTGTAAAAATCTTCCATGCTTAGGGCTCTCTTTAGGTATTCTGAGGTTTTGCCCAATGACAATATTCATGAAATTAGACTTGAGCAGATCCCAGCTTTATGTAATAGTAGGGGAAGAGGCAGAGAGTCATTCTTTTAAAATTGCACTCTAGGAAAGGTACGTGCTGTAACCCAGAATGTCTTTTTGGTCTCTTTTTTAGTACAGGAAAGCATATAGCAGGGGTACAGTCATGCCCAATTTTTGATGTAGGTGTTCATGTTAAAAGTTGAGTGTTTCTGAAAAAGGATTTAGAAGGGAGGCAAACGTTCCTGGCCTGCAGAAGGGTTCACAGGTATATCTGCTGGACAGAAAGTTACCATCTGATTCCAGCAGTGTGGTTCTAGGTCTCTAGAGGTGGCACAAGGCGAGGTCAGCAGCCGTGGTTTTCAGCAAAACATGATGACAAAGCGTGTGGGGGAGATTTCCTTCTGGAAAAAAGGCATGTGTGACAAAATAAATACCTACCTGACCATGTGCATACATCACTGTGTGTTCTCCCTTCCTACCCAAATGGTTGCAGGACTGATTAACTTGGGGAAAGACTAATCTTTTTCTGACAGGTGAGATCATGGTGTGAAAGATGCAGGTAAGCAGCAAAACAAGAAAAAGGAGGAGATAACGAACTAGCTAATTCCAGAATGGGATTAGGAAGGATTAGTCTGTCTAGCACAAATCCACAGACAGGCAAACTGGTTTCCTCTGTGTATAACAGAGAATATTGCTGTTTGGTAACAGTCACCTCTTGGCTGTTTTAGACACTCAGCACTACCAGATAGATTAACTTGCAAAGAACTTTTGTTCTCAGGTGGTTTGTTTAAATAATTCCCTTCAGTAAGCATTGCTGTGATCTCTCCCCACTCATAGCAAGGGGGGTGTTTCTTGAACTTTTCCTTGTGTCTGAATTGCTTATTCTGTACTCTAGAGAAGAGTTTTATCAGGAAAGATGTATTTCTCCGCCATGTGGTGACAGCAGCTCCAACATGCAGGTTAAGGGGGTGTCCAAAGGCACTCCTGTGGCATTCAGATAGCACATCTGCAGCATTACCTACCTGTCAGCTGTTCATCTTAGTGCTGAAAGCACCCATGGATGTAAATATTTGCAGATGTTCAGTAGAGTTATGCCAGCTTCAAGTACCTGAGGGTTTCCTAAGCCGTGGTTTAACATGCAAAGACTATGGTGCATTTTCCTTTGAATGCTAATTTCCTTTACACTCTGTTCCATGCAAAACTTGTAATCATGCCCAGGAGAAGTCCCAGTATTTGTGGTTTTTAACTGATGTCTAATGACCTCCAAAGGCTTAGCTGGAGTTTGTGACATAAGATCCAATAGTGTGTGGCAGTATCAATAGGTAAAGCCCATTTCCTAGCACTGCAGATGTCTTTCCCTTCCAAACCTGGGAAGTTCTCAGCATGAAGAGGAGATAGAGGATAGTTTTCACTACAACTGCATAGTAAACATTGGGGTTGGCTTTGTAATTAGTCTTAGTTGGAGCACTGTGATGCACAGTCCAGATGCAAATTTGGACAGCTTTCTATAGAGTGGATTAGATAAAATATCTAATGTGTTTGTGTCCACCTGCCTGGGAGGTTCTGGTTTATGCATTTTGCATTTATAAGAATAATGATACCATCTCCTGAACAGAACACATCTGAGGAGGCTTTCTGTGCTGTTCACTACAGTTATCTGCTACTCTCCCTTCCATATGCCTCAGCAGAAGCCAGCAAACACAGAACAAACTCTGAAGAATCAGCCAGAATTAATTGTGATCCATTATGATAAATAACTTGAAGTTGGTCAAAGCATTTGGAATGGACTTTAATGCTATGAAAAGACTCATTGACTCCGTGAGCTCTTCTAAAATTTCTGCTAGTGTCCCAACACTCAGCTGAGTCATGAGCAACGGCATGAGGAAAGTGGTTTAATGACTGGGCTATGGGAACGTTGCATGTTGTCATTTTGGGCTATTTTCTCCTGTGTCATGCTGTCATCCCTTTGCCCTTATGTCGTGTTCAGTGCTTGGCAGTGGGTGCAGATTGCAACATTTGCCAAAGGAGCTGTCATTAGTACGTGTAACCGAGGCTTGGTTCTGATTGTTTGACCCCCTTATGTGCTGGGTTATGGAAAACAGACAAGTGAGAACAGATAAAGCACTTTTACTACCCTGGATTGTTTGGATGGGGCACAGCAGTTTAGTAGGTGAATTTAGGGAGAAGATCCCACTGTTTCACTTCCCAGCGAGGTATGAGGCTTGCTGGGTCCTTACCAACAAGCTGTACCTCGAGTGGGGCCAAGAAGAAACCTGGAGAGGGGCTTTTGACAAGGGCCTGTAGGGACAGAACAAGAGGGAATGGCTTTAAACTGACAGAGGGGAGATTGAGATTAGACATTAGGAAGAAGTTCTTCTCTGTAAAGGGTGGTGAGGCACTGTCACAGGTCGCCCAGAGAAGCTGTGGCTGCCCCATCCCTGTCAGTGTTCAAGGCCAGGTTGGACAGGGCTTGGAGCAACCTGGACTAGCGGAAGGTGTCCTTGCCTGTGCAGGGATTTGGAACTGG
>JANHGB010025650.1:0-19485 GCA_026283785.1 Coracopsis vasa | reverse complement strand
GCAGCCCAGAAAGCCAACCGTATCCTGGGCTGCATCAAAAGGAGCGTGACCAGCAGGTCGAAGGAGGTGATCCTGCCTCTCTACTCTGCTCTCCTGAGACCTCACTTGGAGTATTGTGTACAGTTCTGGTGTCCTCAATATAAAAAGGACATGGAACTGTTGGAACAAGACCAGAGGAGGTCAGGGGATTGGAGCACCTCCCGTATGAAGATAGGCTGAGAAAGTTGGGGCTGTTCAGCCTGGAGAAGACAAAGCTGTGTGGAGACCTCATAACAGCCTTCCAGCATCTGAAGGGGGCCTATAAGGATGCTGGCGATGGACTCTTCATTAGGGACTGTAGTGACAGGACAACGGGTAACAGGTTAAAACTTAAACAGGGGAAGTTTAGATTAGATATAAGGAAGACGTTGTTTACTGTAAGGGTGATTGGAACAGGTCTCCCAGAGAAGCTGTGGCTGCCTCATCCCCAGCGGTGTTCAAGGCCAGCTTGGATTGGGCTTGGGGCAACCTGGTCTAGTGTGAGGTGTCCCTGCCCATGGCAGGGAAGTTGGAACTAGATGATCTTAAGGTCCTTTCCAACCCTAACTATTCCATGATTCTATGATTCTATGATAACAAAGTTAAACTCAAAACAATTGTCTCCAGCCTACACTTGGCTTGAAATTGGCTTCTGTTTCAAAACTGAAGATGGATTTCTGCATCTGGAAGCTTGTTTGGGTTTTGTTCAACAATACAAGCTGGTCTAATAAAAGAGAAATAAAAAATAGTCTCTCTCCCTACAATCTTGCTTCATTTAATAACAAAAACAGAAGGTTGGAATTTGAAAGCTATTGGTAAACACAGTTTTCTGAGAAATATTCCCCTGGAAGACAGAAGTTTAATATTTCTTGTCATTCAAAACAAACTGATGAAAATTGCTGAAGTTTATATAGAGTGCCTCTGACTTGGCTCTGTCCTGCCCATTTCATAATCACCCCAGCTTGCAGTTCTACAGGAATACCAAGATGACTTCCGATGCTTCACAAAACCCTGCAAACTATCTTCATCATTAGGAAAATATGTCATTATTATATTGTACATTCATAGTTGGTACTTATTTACTTATGTATTGCAGCATGTCATCAAATAGTAAAAAGGAAATGCTATACAAAGTAGTTTGCTCATTAGAAGGGCTCAAGCACTGTGACAATGTTAACCCCAAAGTGTAAAAGAAAAATAAAAGTGCCCACAACCTGGTAGTCTTTTCCTATCAGAATGTATTATGGATAAATCTTGTGAAGTCAATAGAATTACACTGGTATAAAAGATAGCTTTAAAAAAAGCTCTTATTTTTATTAAGAGGATTTCATGTTAGCTGTTCCAAATCTCCAACTAAAAATACTTGGTCAAATCTGTCTTGACGTGTGATTGAATGAGAAATAAAAGAATGTGGCTCACTGGTTGGCTGGTTTGGTTTGGGGGGGGGAAGGGGAAATCCCTCTTAAAGAGGGTATTCTTACATCATTTAGCAACACTCTCACAGGTTTTTGCTACACTGTGATACTATGATTTTATGGTCTATATAAGTATATGGATGAAAAGGTAAGTATGTATGCCAAACTGGACCATCAAATATGCTTTGCCAAGATCAGTATTTTGCTTCCTATTTGTAGGAGCAGAAAAAGCCATTCTGAGGTGGAATAAGGCAAGAAACTGCTAAAATTGTCAAGTTTATTTGAGGCCACTATGTTCCTAAATTTGCCTGGGACTCTATTGAGGAGCATAAGTGAAACTAAATATGGCACTTGTTACGAGTGAAATCAGTGTGAGCTCAGCACTTACATACTACAGAGTTCCAACTTTTGGCTCTTTTCTAGGAGCTGGAACTGCTAGGAGTAGTTCCTTCTCCGGCTTTCTCTGGAAAGGAGAGTTAACATCTCTTCCCTTGCTCTGCCAGATGCTGTCTCAGGATATCTGTCCTACTTCCCTACTTAGTCACATCTGCTTATCTACAGGCTGCTTTCTGACGCTGCCTTGTCAGAGGAAAGCTTTTCTGCCTGGCCACTCAGCACTGACAGTGCCGAGCACCCTCCAAAATGGAAAAGACTCTCTTGCTTCACAAGATAAACTCTTCTGTTCAGAAATAACTCCACTCAATCAACAAATAGACACACACCCCCCAAGTGTGGTCACAGATCAGCACTATAAAACCTACTTTTAATAAGGGCAATACAAGGTTTGCTATACCTTACCCCAGCAGTAAAGACAGTACCGAGCACACCTACTTCTTTTGGTTTTATCACTGCTGCATTCATCAGATCCATTCCTGCTTGTTTTCTTGGTTTTCCTATAGTTTGTAGATAAACAAAGGAGAGGAAGCAAACTTTAAAATGAAGTTCTGACAGCATTTTTGGCTTGGATGGACGCACAAGTTGAATTCTGATAGACTTTTTTTTTTTTTTAATAATAATAATAATTAAATCATAGTTAAGAACTTCCTCCAAATGCAGCCAAAATCCATCATTCATCATTTGTGCAACTCAGAAAACAGCAGGCCCCCATCTGAGAATGGAATGGCTCACCAAATGCCAGAAACTCCTTTCTCCTTCTTCTCCCTTGCAATCTTTGAATACCTCTTTGGTTCTTTGTCCAGCCCTGCCCTACAAGCTGATGCAGCATCCACAAGTCTGAGCCTGCACTGGACCCTGCGCCAGATGCGTCCTGAAGCACTGGTACTATCTCTTACATTTTGGGTGTCACTTCCTTTGCTTCTCATGTTATCTTCCTGGCATCCCAGGAGAAGAGAGGCTCCCACATACCACATTCCACAGGCTGCTCTGCACTGACGCAGGCAAATTATCAGAGTTGCTAAAGAGAGATAACAACAAAAGGCCCCACCAGAATGAGTGAAAGAATATCCCGGAGAGAAAAATTTTACAGCAGTTGAAGCAAAAAGAAGTAACTTGAGTCTTAAACAAAAAGATATGCAGCTATTTCGATACTTCACTGAGCCTCCCTACTCCTTCCCAGTTTGCTTGTAACTTTTCCATCTGCCCTCCAGCTATTCCCAGAGACAGTAACAACAGCTCAGTAGATACACACTTAAACAGGACTCCCCAAGGCAACAGAAAAAACAGATAAACACCATTTTCAGGTCAAGAGCTCCTGTCTCCCAAAATACTTCATACCCTCTTATGTGGAGAGCGAAAGTCAAGTTTTCTGGTTTTACTGATATTTTCAACTGATTATCTAAAAATATCTCTCAAAGCAATAATTTCTGGCGTCACCCTCCCTCGATTAAAATCAATGGGAATTCTGCTATTATTTCAAATAACACTGGATCGGGACTTTTAAGATTAGCTATTACTGTTCTCAAGCTTCAGCCAAACATTGATTATTCTGAGATAATAAGGCTTTCAGTACTTACTGCACATAAATAATTGACTGCAAAGCTCTCCTATTTTAAAGCCATAGCGTAAAGAGGGTTCACTAATACATATCTTTTTTGTTGTTGTTTTAAAAGTAATTAAGATTACAGATGATGGCACTCCAGAAATATGTGCAATAATCATTATTTCACCAAAGCTAAATAAAAATTGTGCCTCAGAAGAAAAACAGTAAGATTATAAGGAATACATACACTCTTTCCCCCTTTTAGACTGTAAATTGTCAAGGTCAAAATGTTTAATCATGCCATCTTATCAAGCATCTTATGGTACTAAGAGGATGATGGCTTCTCTTTAGCTCTGTTTTCATGCTTCTTTTTGGAATAGGTTTATTTGAAATCCAATTCCTTTGAGCAAAATCAAAATAGATAATATTACAACTGTCACAGCACTGCAGAACAACAAAATGTCATTAATGTGTAGGTTTGACCTCAAGGACTCTAGAAATTGTATTTCAATATTCTTTTTCTCTACTTTTTAATTAATAAAAATAACTACACCTCATATAATGACTAAACCAGCTGACAAGGTCATTCCTGTTACGCACAATGCTGCTCTGTTGAAGTAAGCAGGTTTGTTGGACTCCTGAAACATTAAGTGCTTATTATTAAACAGAAGTAAAACACTAGACTAGATGGACTACTGATCAAACTGATTATGTCAATGAATATGTTCCTGCAGCGTAAGGCTAGCTCATGAGACAGAGACAATGCAGCCTTTAAATATATTTTGGTATTTAGCTTTTTTCATGATATAAACAAACACCATCACAAGCCATATGAATGCATCACTGCATGTCAGGTTTAGATCTGATAAACAGCCATGTAAAAGTGAAATGTATACTTCCAGTGCAGCTAAAACAAAGAAGCCTGATCAATAATGCAGGATGTCTCATTTATACAACCAGCTATTTCAGCAGCTCTCGCTACCTAATACAGAAATAATTGTTCAGACAATTAGCTGCTATCCTTCTCTAGCCCCAAATCAGAACACTTCCATATGCTCACTGTATCACCTCTTCTATTAGTAGAGATTTCTAGCATGAATTGCTTTCACATTTCATAGAACTGTATTTCTTGTTTTTTGCAAGTGAAAGCAGAAAAAATGCTCAAGTTCATCAAATTCTGATCAAATTGCAGCAGGCAAGAAGTAGGCTATGGTGCTGATGATAAAAAAATGCACTGATATAGAAATGTAGCTGGAAAAGGGATTCTGAAGAAAATAGCTTATTTCTATCACATTACCAGAGGCTCATTGCCAGGCTGCTGTTGCCTTCTCCACTGTCACTGCACAGAGAAACCTGGCTGCCAGGTCATTCAGCTGAAGAAAAAAAAAATCACTATATTTCCAATCCATATTGCAGCAGCACCTAAGAAACCCACACTGAAACCAAGCAGAGATGGCCCCCTGCCCCAGAGAACTCACTATCTCAGAAGGGGTTTGGAGAAGTAGGAACTCCTGTTTCACTCACATGGCCACATTTGTGAAGACATCAAATCTCAAGTTCCTATTCTGGGTGCCACCAAAATTTATAGATGAGGTTCTAGGTTTGCGTAGTGCAGCAGGTCAGTTCCCACACTCACAGTGGTCTCTTCTGATCATACATCTAAGCAATCCCTTCATACAGCCACCTGCCTGCCGGAAAAACTGTGCGTAGCATATGTTTCACATTTCCCAAAGACTTTCAGAGCAACGAACGAAGCGAATTATACATGGTCCTTGGTTATCAGTGTGACTCAGTGCATGGAAAATGGGCAGTGTGTTAAAATAAACACTACATTGGAAAGTAAAGCAGGCCAATGTTGCCCACCTCCATACAGTTGTCTTTCAGAAATAAAAAGGGCTTACATTTACATAATGATGCATCAACACAGATCTTACAGTGCTTTGGAAGCTGCATATTGAGAGTTGATTACCCACATTGCTCAAATTTAACCACTCTCAAAAGGCAGGATAGTAGCCATTCATCACCAGCAACTTTACATGGCTGTCCTCAAAAGGCCTGCAATGAATCACAGTTACGTCTCAAATTTAAGCTAAATGTCTATCTAAGCAGATTGTAAAGGTCTAAGCTGTAAATTTGGGGAGAGGGGGAGGGCAGGAAAGGTGGTCTGAAAACCAGTGAAAATGTAAAAGATTCTATTTTATATTATTTTGTGGTCCAGTCTATTTCTAAAGCTAAGCTTAAGTTGTCAAATGAAGAGCTGAGAGAAGACTAAATAAAATCTCCTAGTTCAGATGATCTAGATGGTGCATGTGTCCTCCTTCCAGATCCTGCAAGCAACCCTCAGCTCCAACCTCAGGATATTGATGTCTTTTTCAGGAGTGCACTACACACTGCTTTAATGAAGGCAGCCAGAGCTTTTCGCTACCAAGCTAATAAAAACATTTCAATACTACCATTTGTTAACTGACTGGATTTTTTCCTGGGAATATCCTTTAGAGTTGTTTTGGTATTTTTTAAACATTTTAAATGCCATATCTAAATGTTAGATGGGAAATTCAAAAGACAGCACAACTTTGCTACTTCTATTGGCTAGTATCAAATACCACCAACTGAAGTATGACTAGGTAACAAATGTTAGTATTTGATATGCCTTATCAAGCTGAAACATGCATTTTTAATTTTAAACAGAGCTTCACTGCAGCACTGAAGCAGGCAGAGCAGCGATGAAAACAGATTTGCTGCTCTTTGATGTGCTGCAGAACATGGCAATACAACTGATTCATTACAGCAAATAAGGTCACGAGTCTGCCATTGATTTATTGGTTTAAAGGGTCGTGTGTGTGAAATCAGCTCACTCTGACAGGGAAAAGGAAAGCTCAGTGCCAATGTCTTTGTGTTTTAACAGTTTCCTGGCTCTCTGCTTTAGTTTTTCCACCAATGTTGCTTTAACGTGCAATGAAACAGGCGAAGCAATGTCCCCGGGAACTTTTGCAGCCCTGATACCCATTAGTGTGCTTTAAAAAGCTATATTAAGCAAATCATGAATTAAGACTCGTAGACATAAAATCACTAGTCCACAGAGCATAACTTACAGAACTTCTCTGTGCAAATGGACAGGACAGGCAAGGTAGTGAGCAATGTATTCAGGTTCCTGGGGTGTACAAAAAGAGTCCTCTGTACCTACCTTTAATTAAAGTTACTTACTAATCCTGCTGTCTGTGAACCACTGCTGGGTCACAGAATATCTGGGTGATGGTCTAGCAAATGTTTACAAGAAGAAGTTTAAATCCTCCCACTCAACTAAATCCTTCATACAGAGTTGCAATCAGTACCATCTACAAATGAGTAAAGAGCAAGCACTAACCATGAGGAAAGTGATTCATCAGTCTACCAAATTAAAGTCCAACAGAATAAAATTGAATGCAGATGAAAGAGAGTGGAAAAGAAATTAAAACAAACAAACAGGCATGGATATGAACCGATACTTTCATTATTTACCATATCTGGTATGTATCTTTGAGGGTATGGCTACAAGTATTCTGCAAAACTTCCCTGAATAAGACAGATTTGTCTGATCGGATGCACATAGCTGCAATGCCATATAGACACCTAAGCTGGATGTCTAGATCCCCTCAGAATCAAAAGAGAAAAAAGGGCATTTTTAGACCTATTTTTGACAAGCAGCTCAGGACAAGATAAACTGACCACTCTCCTTGGTTATAACGGCAACCTAGACAAGTATCTCAGATGCAGGATCTACAGCTGCACTTCTGATCCTTACATTTGGCCATATAAGACTCACAGCAAACCCCAAAAGACCAAAAAGACTCGCTGTTTAGCAGCCTGGCTAAATTTGCTCTATCTATTGCCTATTTCAACCACTACAGCTTTTCTTAGAACATCGCTACAGATATTCAGGTTCTGAAAACAGGTTAAAAAAGGACAAGGGAGGTTATCAACACAGGATCTAGAAGCCATTCTGCAGGCACTGAATGGCACCAGCACATCCACCAGTGGTATGGCTCTGTAACGAACACAATGACTACAAAAGTAGAAACACAGCAGTGTGCTGTCACACCTGAATTACTAAGCTCAGTTGAGAAGCAAGGCTTGTCACTGAAGTCACAGAGTTACATTGCAACTGCATTGTGCCTGTACACAGGACCAGCACAGCTTTGGTGCCTCTGGACATGTTTCCGTGCTCATCCTGGAGCTCATCCAATCAATCTGCCCGAGGCCAAAGACAAGACTTGGTGCTTGAGGCTATGCTGACACACATCCTAGTTTAACACCTCCTTGCGCAACCCATTCATGCCCAGCAGCAACTGTGCTCACCTCTGCTCTCCTTTCCCACCAACATACTCTTTCCTTCTATTCCTGTATGCAGAGAGAGAGAGATCATTTCCAACAGCAAGCAGACATTCAAATACAATTTAGAGCAGGGGATCACATTGGTCCCCAGCTGAGCAGTCTGCAGTTGTTTGCAGAGCAGCCACTGGTGTGAAGTCTCATTAACTTTGGTAATGTAGCAAGTCCCAGTGATTTCAGAAGCATTTAATCATGTACTTACACGTTGCCTGAGCAGGGGTGTACATAAGCACACATGCTTTGCTGATTACAACAACTTTTTGACACTAAGCACACACACTGCAGAATGGTATCGGGATTGTCAAGTACAAGCTTAGAGAGCCCAGCCCTTGATCCCATGATACTTAAACGTGTTTAAGTTAGTGGGCTGTGACAGAATTCACCATGAAAGTTCAAGGAACTGCCTGAAGTAATGTCTGAATCAATGATTGCTTTTAAGAAATAACAGCAAGCAAGGAAGGTTCTAACCCTAGACAAGTATAAATGCAATCCTTATTTTTAAAAGAGAGGATGGAGGACTCAGAGCATTTTATACCTGTCAACCTAACTTCTATCCCTTGAAATGGAACAAATTATTAAACAACAAGCTTGTAAATACCTGGAAGATGATGATAATTATTAAAAAAACAGTTGAAATTGGTTTGTCATGAAAAGACTCCTATCAACTGATGATAATCTCCTTCTCTGACAGGGTAATTGCTCTAGCAAGTAAGTGCAAATAGCAGATATGATGCATATTGACAATGACGAGCTTTTGACACTGTCCCACACAGCATTTTCCCAATAAGCCACACGACAGTGCATTCCAGGGGTAAGCAGCAACCCAGCAGGTGCACACAGCATTTGAAAAACTGTTCTCAAAGTTCAGTAATTGGTGGTTTGCTGTCAATCTAGGAAGGTTTCTCTGGAAAAGAGCCACAGTACTTTGTCCTGGGGCCAGTTTTATTCTCCACATCCATTAACAGCCTGGGTGATGGCACATGGGTGTGCTGCCATAGTTCCGTGGTGACATCAGATTGGGGAAAGTGGCAAAGTGCTCTAAGGATGGAAACAGCACTAAAAATGGGCTTAAACAATGGAAGCAGAAGCCTAAAATCAGCCAGACAAAATACAAACCAGACAATGTTTTGGAAAGAGAAATCTAATGAGGGCAGAAAGTTAAATATAGAATAGGAAATGACTGTGTAGGCAGAAAACAATGTGGGAGATCACAAACTAAAGAGTCAACAATGTAACAGATGACACAAAGAGTAATTATTCCACTTAGCTCTGGCAAAGTCCCAGCAAACATAGTATTGGGTTGAGCATTGGTCACTGTACTCCAAGAAATATAGCAGCAATCCATGGGGGAGCTATATGACAGCAAGGAGCATTTAGGAAATACCAGTTGTGAGGAAAGGTGAAGGAATGGGGTTTGTGTGACTTAGAAATAGAGCAGTAAATTAAGAAATGAAGAGATCAAGGTGGAATATTATAGCAGCACTCCAAAATGTAGGAAGCTGCTATAAAAGATTTGATGGTCATTGTTCCACCCTGACAATAAAAGGAAGGACAAAGATCAGTCAAATTTGCAGCAGAGATTTGAGTATTACGAGTCAATTCAGTTAGGATTGCAAAGCACTGAAACAGGCTATTCCATAGGCTGTGAAATCTTCCCTCCAGAAGCCCTGATCCCACTTCCTTTGAAATAGCACATAGAAACTTTGTATAATTAATAATATTATTAAAGGTGTATGTGGTCATCAGTGAGTTTGAAAGGTCTGTTTGGTCTCTGCAAGCCAAAAGTCACTCAGCTCCTAATAACTCTACATCACTGCAACTCCACATTGCAATGATTCAACATTTCTGTGGCCATGGGCTTGAATGGCAACAGGATCAGACCTACATTTTTCCTTACACAATGGTGCCTAAGTAATGGAATGTGTGTCTCAGATCTTTTAATGTAACATAATTTAATGCAGTTTTTGTATCTGAATAGTATGCATAAATCACTGCAAAAGAAGTGCTATCTCACAGTAAGAGGAGAGCTACTAAACTGTGTGTCCTAGACAAAGGAAATATTTTTCAAGTGGTTTGCCTGAGGGGGGATTTAACAGAGGAAGTTAATGCATTCCAGCTAGAATCTCCATCTCTATAATACCAGTGGATTAATTGTAAGTAAAGCTAAAGCCATGAGTGAGGAAAATCTGCAGCATAAGGAATGTTGATGAAAAGTGTGGGATGGTTGTGGAAGGTAAAAACATAATTTGAAACGAATTTTAAAATAGTTGTATTTTTTCAGCATTTTGTTATTCCCATGACTCACTGTCAGCTATAAGAATGAGTTTTTCATTTGATTTCAAGAAATCATTTTTGAATCAAGAATTCATTACATTTCCATCTTTTCATTTTCACTGCAGTGGTTTCTTTCTCTGTGCAATGATTTTATCATCTGATTGCAATCAATATTGCTGTAACAGGCAGTACATGTAGTTCATCAGCAGTCAGAGAATGGTAAGGGATTACAGAGCATTTATACTACCCATGCTTAAAATCCATCCCTTACTTCCTCCTGCCCTTTTCAGGCTGCACCTTTTTCCCATCTATTGGCACTGGCATCTGTATTACACCAAAGGTTTTCAGTATTAATTTGCTGAAAAAAGAAATCCATGAAATATTCTTTTTTTAAATAAATATGTTGCTGTAAAACATACTCTTGGGAAGCATTTTTATGCTTTATCACAGCAAAGAGCTGTGTGCCACTACTAAGTAATAAACTGACCATAAAACAGCTAAATCACAGAGCATCAGCAACGCAGAATGCTGATCCAACATGAAAAAAATATCTTTATTTCATTTACCTCACACCTCCCAGCAAAATCTTCCTTTACCTCTTAGCAAGATATTCACAGCAGTTATTTCAAATAAACTCCCCCCTCAAGCTGTTTACAAAACCTGCCCTATCCTGACGCCAAATCCCTTTTTCTGCACTCATGAAAAATGATCCAGTTCTTAAACACACAAAACTAAAAAAAGTGTTACTGTGGAATCCTCCTAATTTAAATGCTTATCTTGTCAAATGGGAAGCGAATGAAGAGAAGAATGCAATGAAGGGAAAACATTTCCATCTCCAGGATACCCTTTCTTTTAATTTTTTAAGTACAGCTAGAACTCTGTTAAGATCGTCTCAATGAGAATAAAACTATTAAGGATTCAGGTAGTGCACACTGGGAAGTGAACAAAGGAAAATGATAAGCAGAAAAGACAACTGGAAAGGAAAAAAGGCACCATTAATTACAGGTTAATAGCACTGTGGTTTGTATTGAATTATGTAAAATGAGAACATAACCACTCCCTTGCTTTTAAGACAGCTCTGAAACTATTTTGTAGGAACAAAAATTTTTGAGAAAACAGCTCAAGCCATGACCCAGGCTGTATTTTCAAATGTGCTGTCCTCCGTTGTCGTTAATTTGCTCCCTCTGGAATAAGAAGATTCTCCATGCGGTCTGAAAATGGATGTTGCAAAACTTTCTCCTTTCTTCCTCCCAGCTCATGCAGAAGACAACCTACAGACCACACTCTGCACAGCTGTTTTGTTTCCTTGATGACAGACAATTAAACCACTTTGATTACTGAATAATGTATATAGACATACATCAGTGATTTTGAATATGGGTGAAAATAGCCTCAGCCTTGACAAAAGCCAGCAGTATCATTAAAAAAGGTGTTACTACACGAGATTAATTTTCTTCCCCCTTTTGGAGTTAATGTTTCACTTGCAATCAATTTTCAGGACCTGATCCCCTTCCACAACATACCATTTTTCTGTTTTCTTTTGTAATGTTGTGGAGGAACACACAAGTGCCTTAGAAATAGCACTATTTATTGTCTAACATGATAGCTAAATATGTTTCAACATAGCAATCAGTTAACACCAGCTTTTCTTCAGATGGCATCATCCTTTAGCTTGAAAAGCTTTTGTCCTAACCAATGCTTACTTTTACTGCTTCTAGGCTGAAATTATACTTCTTTTCACCTTTTGTTTCACTAAGCTACATGAACCATTTTCATTCTCCTCTCATAACACAGCATCTCCATTTTACTGATCATCCTTTTAGTCTTTCCCTGTACCTCCTGCAGTGCGAGCTCACCTTTTCTGAATAACAGTGACCAGAATCACACAAATTGTTTCAGATGAGATGAGACCAATGTTTTTAGCTGCAGTATGTAATGGAAATAGCTGACCTGGCACGTTGTGTGATTTTAGTAACTTTTTTTGTAGCTGGATCATATCTGTGACTTGGTCATCATCAACCAATACAATGAGCACTTTCTATCCACTGTCACTTCCAACTAATGAGGTGCCCCCTAGCAGAAAGTACTGCTATCGGTCTCCTTGCGTGTTGTGTTATTAAAATTGATTCATTCTATTATTTAGGTTCTCAAGGTCACCTAGTCTTGATCCTTCTGATATTGAAAGTGTCTCACTATTTTGTGTCATCAGCACATTTCATTATTACAGCTCATATTTTTGTACCTACATCATTAATGGAAATTTCTGGCTGACTAAAGGTCTTCTGATGTTTCAGATGGGTATGCGATCCATTTTTCCCTTTCATCTCAAATGTGGAAACATTTGTTTTCATAGCTTCTTTCTCATTAGCCGCTGCTTTAATTTCCTTTGTAAGGAAACTCAGCTGGGCTTCTGGCAATTCGCACTTTATTCTTACCCTTCTTAATATTTTCAAGCAATCATTTTGTTCCATTCCCTTCAAGCTTTTGATTGTTCCCAATAACCCTTTTGAAGTGGCTATTTATCCAGCTGGGACTGACTGTCCCTCTTGTTTGAGATACTTTTTTTTCCGAAGAGACTTGACAGATGCCAAGCCTTCTCCACATGCAAGTCCTTGACTACCTAGATGCAGCTGTTATTAGCAACTCATTCCCCTAATTAGTCAGAATTTGACCTTTGAAATTAAGAACCATAGTTACCAACCTACTTTTGCTCCAATACTTTCCTAATACCTTACAAAAACTATTTCTCTCCAGACTTTGAACCTTTGATGCTGGACATCTCCAACACATCTTCATGCTCTCAAACAGAAGCTCTTTGCTGCATTTCCCCAACACGGACTCAAACAAGTTCTACTTCATCTTTACTATCTTTTGTTTCTTTAATATCTATCACACTGCAAATTCTAATCCTCCGTCAATCCCCTTTGCCTCCCAAACACCATGGGTGTTTTAATATTGGTGTGTTCATGTCTCAGTTTCTGTTCTGTCCTATCTTCTGTTATGTTGGGGGTTGGACTAGATGACCTTTGAAGGTCCCTTCCAACCCGTACTATTCTTTCATTCCATGCCTAAAAGATCTAGCTTTGTTGCCAGGGCTCCAACGATACACAAACATCACAGTCATTTCTTGCTAACACGACATTCTCCCTGGAAGAGTTTATAGTCCTTCTCCCAACTACCAGCTACATACAGTCTAAGCAATACTTCCATCACTATTCCAACTCTTTCTCCTTGCTGTCTGTCATCCTAACCTCTGGTACTCCTCTTGCTATTCACTAGGATTTTTCCCTTCCAGCATCTTAAAATCAGTAGTGGGACATCACATAAATTGTTTCTTTCTTTTAAAGTGATTTCAAGCAACTGTTGGGTAAATAACCCACATACAGGGGATCTTAGATCATGAAGACTCCTTTTTCTCTTACACATTTATAGCCAGACCCAGCATTCCAAAACATACAACGAGAGTATCTGAAGAGCCATAAGATATGCCTCCTCTTAATGACAGGTTTATTTGAAACATGAGAATTGAAATGTGGACCTAGGAAAATACCACACTGTGGAAATACTGAGTCAGTCAAGGAAGTGACAAGAGTAAGAGTGAGGAAGAGTATCTAAATCCTGAAGGAACGTCTGATGATGAGGAATCTTCACTGCCACAAGCCTTTATCTTAAATCTTTATTTCTAGCATACCCTAGTAACAAGCCTGTAAATTCCTTTTAACAAGAAATTCCACCTTTGTAGTGGTGCAAAACTCATGTCCTTCCCCTTCCAGTCTTCTATCATTTTTTTGTTCTTTCTCACTGTCTCCACCCTCCTTTTATTCCTTACACTGTTTCGGTTGGTTTGTTGTCATCTTTTTCTCCCCCTGCTCCCCCACCTCCCCGGATTCACTGCCTTCCAAATACGCATATCTTCCTCATCTTTCTTCTCTGTATTTTCCAGCACAGCAAATGCCTTCCTTGACTTTATTTCCCCTGCAGTAGTAAGTCTCCTCTCTCTTACATTCATTTTTTCACTCATAGCCTGCCTCACAAGTCCATGGAGAAAAGAGGTATCCAAACATACTGTCTTCTCTGCACAATTTCTTTCTCTCCTGTCACCACCAGGAACCAGTTTTTCTCTTCCATGAGCTTTATCTACCACAATGTATAATACGCTTATTCACTCCTGTTTGTGGTCATTCCTTCTACTTGCTAATTCCTTCCTCGGTCTCTCAGGTGTAAGCTTAGCAATTATCTGCCTGTGAACCATGAGTCTCCCTTGCCCAAAGTCCCTGGGGGCCTAAGTGCAAGTCCTCTTCAGGATAGAACAGCTGAAAGGCAGGGTCCTTTCTGCTTGACCCCGATGAAAACAAAACAAATTACCCTTACCCTACCATCTCCACGTGCTAACCTTTTGCATGGGCAAGAAATTCATGTTCCATGTCTTTCCTTGTTTCCTGGCCTGGGCTCAATTCAGAAAACCCTCTGGGCAAGGAGGAAACAAGACAGCAAGCTAAAACAAGGACAGACTATGAATATTAATTTGGCTTTTGTGGTTTACCCTGAAGTGAAAATAATTACATATAGCACAACATAGGACTGAAAGAGTTATCCATAGGAGAAACTGTTTGAGCTCTTGTAGATAAATTAAGTGATTGAGAAAGAATAAATGGGTCTTCACACAGCTGTTTCTAGTATTTGCATCACTCATTAGCACTGGTGCTACAAGCAGTTTAGTGGTGAGAAATACATACAGACCAGACATTTTTCTGGTACTTCCTTAAGCCTTAAATGTGAAAGCTGAAAGTTTTATCTTCTGCTGCTTAGAACAGAATGGGTATCATATACAACAAATATCAGAAACTTAGGTTTCAGGCTTACAACAGCAAACAAAATATTTACTTGGTTCCTTGCATGGGAAACTAGAAACACACCACTTTGGGTTTACTGCTATGACCCAAAATGTTACCATTTTCAGACCAGACCCCGAGGCCCATCTCCAAAATGTTGCATATTTAATACTATCACTGTGAATGTCTACAGTTACAGAATAACATTTCTGCAACCTCAGAGAAACCTGTTTTCTTTCCAGCTCAGATTCAGCGCTCATTCCATCACATACCCCAGCTTTCAACAAGAAGTAGGCAGCCCCATTTTTCCTTCGTGACAAAAAGTACATAATTATCAAACCAGTCCAATGGGTATACAAGTTAGATGGTGTAGGATGTTCTATTAGACCTGGCCCAAGCAAGACTGCCTGCCATACTCAGGAGTCTGTAGCTACAGTCTCTTACAGCCAAAACACTGTACAGCCGGTTGAAGTTAGTGCAATACAGTAATATTCCTCATTTTTTGGATAATGTGAAATGCCCCACTCAACACAGTGCACATTCTATCACTGCTGGCTAAGCGAAACAATTCAGTCCTGACAGACGCTCTTGCTGCAGTAACGCATTTCTTTCTCTGTTCCACAGTGAACACTGGCAACACGAAGAGTGTGAAGTCACCAACTTGTGTCAACCTATACAGCACAGAAGACTACAAAACATGTATTCATGCCAATTCAATGCTCATCAGGTCCATGTTTTCCTCCTCATCAGAGTCAATGCCTCAGGTCAACCACTGCGATGGGTGAGTCTCCTCTGCTTCTTTGGCAGATGCAGGGGAAGTTAATGCCCATCATTGGAGCTCTCCACTGTTCTGAGGACATCAGTAGTGTGTGAGAGGGTGCTTGGCACAGCATCAGGATGGTGTGGGCAACAAAGCCCTTCAGAGCTTCCAGATCTCAACTGCTTCACTTGAAGAGAAAAACCACACTTCTCACTTCCAGTTATAATAAAAGCAGATCGATGCAGGTATGAACACAACAACTCAGTGGCATCCTCAAGGCTAACACACTCTGTTACCTCCTATAGAGGAAGAAAGCGAACACCATGAAACACAACTCCAGCAGTGTTGACGACGTAGCCCTCTCAGGCAAGAGCATGGAGAAAACAGCATAGCAAGGCTGCTGGATCTCCCAGGGCAGCCTTGTACCACATTGTGGCAGCTAGGCGTGAGGGAAGCAGCTCTGACGCGACCAGTGCCCACACAGCTGGAGGGGCAGCAGCGATGGCCGCCCTACCGGGCCCCTTCCTGCCGCGCACCGCCGACGAGCCCACACCGCCATCGCCGCCATTTCCTGCTGTTTGCCGCCAAAACCCGTCGGCGGGAGGGTGGGGAAGACCGTCACGTGGCGGCTGGCGCGTGGCTCTCGCGGTCACGTGACGCGCGGAGGCGCGCCCCCTTTCGCGTTCTCGCCCCGCCCCCCTGCCCTGGTCTACGCCGCGGGGGACGCGCGAGCGCCCCCCCCCGCGTCGTCTCCAGGCACGTGACCCCTCCCTGGAACGTGGCATTGTGTAATCACGTGACCTGGAAACGGAGTGGTGGGGGCCGAGAGGCCGAGGCAGCAGGGGGGGCTGCGTACGCGACAGAGCGGGGTGCGAAGATGGCGGACGAGGAAGCCGAGCAAGAGAACGGCAGTCTAGGTGGCGACCTCCTGGAGATGCAGCGCCTGCGGGAGCGGTTGGTGGAGCTAGAGACGGGGCTGCGGGAGAGCCCCGAGCCCGCGGTGCAGGCGGCTACCGAGTACTGCAAGCAGCTCTGTCAGGTCAGGCCGCCTCTTCCCCCCCACAGCAGATTCCTGGGCTGAGGACAGAATGTTCTTCATGATGCATGGACTCTTCCTGCTTGACCATACTTGCTCCCGAGACCATACCAGGCAGCACCAACCAGAAGAGACAAGTAGAGATACACAAACCTCCTCATACAGTACACTGAAGAAGTGATGGAAAAAAACTGACTTCAAAGAAACTAAGTCTGTAAAGAAATGATGGTATTCTTTCACTATAAGATTGGTCTCCGGTGTTACTATATACATCCTCTCCCTGTTCATCCCTGTTTCCTGAGCAACTGTGACTTTATTTTTCCCTCTGCAATGCAGACAGAACTTCAATCTGTCCAGAAGGAAGTAGAGATTGGTGTCTTCTGGATGTATTTGACAGTACTGGTTACACTGTCCTGAAAAGGATTTGCAGAACATAAATGAATTAGAGAAGGATACGAGTAACATTCAAAGACTGGTGGGAAGGAGAGTGAGAGAATGTAACCAAAAAAGCAAAGTTCTGGGAAAAGACTGGTAGTATCACAAAGAGAAAGAAAATACTGATTAAGCAGTAAAAAAAAACCACGACAGGGTAGAGAATACAACTAATAGTGTTTTCTTTCTCATAAAGGCAGATAAAGAAGGGAATGGATCAAAAATAAATAAATAAAGATATACTTTTTTTTCCCTTTTTTTTTTTTTGTTTTATTCAACACATTATTAAACTATTGACCTCACTAGTTACATCGTACTGGTAGGTTAAATAACACCTTAAAACATTTGGTTATTGGCACTGTACTGTTAAATTTTGCTCCAGCTATCCCTCTATAGCATAGATGAGGAGCTGACACAGGTCAGGAAATATTTCAATAGGCATTTAATAGGTAATCACATAATTTTGGTGGTTGAGAGAATTCAGTCTTACACATAGGGGATTCTGCAGAAGCTGAACTCAGAACCTTGGAACATTCTTGAGCATAATCCACATCCTTGTGGCAGAGAATTTTCAAGGTTAAGTATTTAACAAGTTTTCTGAAGGACTGAAGAGTTATATGGTGTCAAGAAAGAGCTAAAAATGACATTAATGACAGAAGTCTCCTGCTTCAGAGTTTACAGCGGTTCACAATGATGAGACATAAGAAGGAAATCTTATGTTGGAATAAATTGCAGACGCAGAGTGACATTTCTAAGCATCTAAGTTTAGCATCTGGCTACGGTTGATTTATCAGCGAAACAGATATTTGCTACTGTCTGGCAAGTTGTATGACCTTGTACTTCCCATGAAGAATTAAGATGCTGAGATGAGAAAGAAGAATATGGAAAAGAATGAATAAAAAAAAAGATAAAACCATCCAAAATCTTTCAGCACAACTGATTTGATTTTACTTTACACTGACATAAGTTTTCCTTGAAGAAGGAAGAGATGGGAACATACACTATTGATACATCTCCCTTAAAGAGCCATGCATAATGCTTTGAATGACAGTAGGCTTAATGCTAACAAGATTTGAGGCCTTTATTTATTCCAACAGCACAGGTGCATGGATCAGAGCTGAAGGCCTGTGATGGTTTTATTTGTAGATGATTTTGCCTAATGCTGGTTATTTTTGACAGCATTTGCTTTGATTGAGTTTGTTCTCTTTGATGTGTTTGCACCTGATATGTGCATCAGGAGAGAGGACACCACTAATGCCATTGCTGTTGAATCTTGTTGCTCTTGCATCATGTAAAATCCCTGTTCCAGCTCCAAGCCATATTATAAATTTATTTCGTTTAATCAATCATGATCACATTTAATGCAGTCACTAAGCAGTCACATAGTTGGCCTCACTGTTGTAGTTAGTGAAAAATAATGCAAATAGACTGTCACCAGGCATGACTTAGGCAGCTCTGCAGCTCAAATTCTGCACTGACCTTCTGTGTGACATTCTTGGCTGCACTCAAAAATCTGGAACAACTCTATTGACCTCTATCCATTCATGTCAGATTAGCACCTGTGCAGTGGAGACTTTGGATCCATGAGAGGACTTTGCACCCATGCGAGGACTCTGCACCACTTGAGATAGCAGATTAGAAAACATTTCTTGCATTTCTATTCCACACTTTGTTTGTAAACCCATTCTAAAGAAAAACATCACCAAATTTAGTTTTCTTTTAACACAGCACTACAGATTTCCATGGCTCAGCTGCTGATTTTCAAGGGATGTAGCCATCTGTGACTGAGTCCATGCAGACCCTGAAGGTAGTGGCCAGTTTGCCATGCTCTCCCGTCCCTACTGTGATTTACAGCCCTGAGAACAAAGTTGGTCTTCAGGTCTCTAACTGAGCCAGTTTAATTGGTCTCAGACACCTACTGATGTCTTTAAATTCAAGGAGTCATATTAGCAGGAAGACTCAGTTCGAATCATACACAGGGGCTCAGAGCTCATGTGTGTGAGAGGTTTTGAGCTCAGCAAGATAGCTCATCTGTGAATTCTCATAAGTCCAGATTGACTGATGTATTTAACTTAATTCTCTCTTGTAGTAAGAGTCCATTAATTTGGCTATTTAATTTATTTATTGTCAAAGTGAAGCAAGTTTCCTTGCACTGTCTTTTGCTATGAACATGCTTAAGTATTTCTGCTAGTACCTATTCTAAATATCTGGCCTTTTAAGGCTCAGAATGAAATGTGGTACCACTGGAGCATCCTGATTCAGACAGTTTTGTTTCTTAGCCTGGTGATTACTAAATGAAAGGCAGAAATGAAAAATATGCTGGTCTTCATGCATTTTTATTTCTCCCTGACCTGTTCCCTTGCATAGCTGTTAGTTTACCTATCAAAGACTAATGATTATAAGGCCCTATA
>JANHGB010025649.1:0-27869 GCA_026283785.1 Coracopsis vasa | reverse complement strand
CCCCAAACCCACACTGAAATACAACAAAAACACCATGAAAAAACAGTTTTTGTTTTAACTAGACTATTCTCACAGTCTGATGTTTAGCAGATTTTCCTGAAAATCTGTTACTTTCACTGCCAGAACTCTGGCCAATCACCGCATAGGGCCTTTTTGGTCAGTGTACTGTTAAGTTTTTTCTCACCTGCTGAGATCCTGCTTCTCTCAGCATATAATTTCATAACAGCATATAAATGCTTATGAACTAGAGTGCTTTATAAAATGGAGGGAGTTTCTGTCATCCTATCCTGCATGAAGGTTTCAGAAGAGAGCAAATGAATATGTATGAAGGGCATATATAATATGCATGAACAGGTTGCTATTTTGCAGTGTTGTGTTACCAAAGAAAATGGGCTTACATCTCGTTCATACTTGTGTCCATGATTTTTCAAATCTTGAAAGTATCTCAACCTATTTTACAAACTCAGTATGCTCTATAGATATCTCTATGATGATAAGAAACAAGAATTCCACCATTTGTACTATGTGCACATGTACATAAAATTGCAGTGTTCTAATACAGAAATATGTATTTCTATTTCTATATAAATATATGGATATGGAACGTTTATTGGCCTTGGGAAGAGGATAGGCTGAAAATGCAGAAGGTGCTGTGATTAAGAAAACAGTGAGAAAACTGCAATAAATATTTAAACTATCCATTTAGCTAGCACGACTATCATCTGTGTGGTAACACTGGTGATGAGGTTTTGATATACAAAATGTAGCTCAAGTATTAACCAATTAAACATACAATGTTTGATTAAAAAATGATTTTGCAAAAGTATTAGGTGCTTTACATGACCCATTAGTTCATTAAAAAGATTTAATGTTTTCCAGTCACTGAATAATAAATTTCTTAGCAGGGAAAGTTGCCAGTGCTGAAATCTTTGCAATATATTGTCTCCCAAAGAATAAAAGCTCAGGTCTTGTGAGTTCAGCTACCTAGCAACCTTTTTCTGCTCTTGCAGCTCACTGTCAACAGTCTGGTTTCTGAAAATGTGTTAATTAGTAGTACTGCTATTTCCTGGGAGAGAAAGCTCTTTTAACTGCCAGCTACTATCCAGAAAGCCATTGTTTCAGAACTATTTCAATTGAAAAAATAATAAGGTAAATGGAAACTCAGGTTTTCCCATGGCATCTAGATACTTTTTTATTATTGCAGAATTTTATAAATCACAGCAGAGACATCTCTATTACAATTTACATAGCATATTAACAGCATTTCCTACAAATGCATATGTTTATTTTCTATATGTCATAAACCAGGTTAGGAGAAGGAGAAGAGTAGTTCAGAGTTTTAAGACTGACGCATACAAATATGTTTATGTGTGTGCATATATGTACATAAATGTAAAAATATTTATTTATGTGTGCATATATATGCATTATATGTATAGCAAAACAGAAGTTAATATTTAGCTTTTATTTGTAATATAATTGGGTAAAAATTAAGATTTGGTACAATTTTGATTTTAAATTTTTTGTAAACTTACAGCAAAAAAATGACCCAGCAGATTTAATGATGATGTGTGAAAGCTTTTCTCAGTAAGAAAAAAAAGTTGGTCTGAGGATTAGCATTTAAAATCTCTTTAGCATTCCTTACAATAATTTTACCTCTACAGTCGCTTCAAAATTCATGCTTAGCAAAATTGACAAAAAGAGGTTGCTGAAGCCAGTAAGCCTAGAGTAAAAGTAGTAATTGCTATAAAATCACTATTCATTAAGCATGTTTTGAAACACAAAGATGCCTATTCATAAAGAAAGTAGGCATTCTGGTATATTTGTAAATCCAACGGGATTTTAAAAAACCATTGAAATCAAAACTTTCTTTCTTATATGATATTAAGGGTAATATTTGATTGACGGTGTTTCTTGCATTCTACAAATGTGTGAGAGTGGTAGAGAGGAGTCCAAGATTTGTGCTGAAGCAGGTTAGTCAACCTGAGGTTAGTGTCCTAATCAAAATAAAAAGCTTGCTTTCTATCAAATGCTTGTTACATTCTGTAGTTGGAAAGACATATACTGGGCATATACTGGTATCTGCCCAGAGTACAAATATAGTCTAAGCACGCCAGTAAGGTTGCAATATAAGGTTACAATATATAACTCAGTGGAAGGAAAAATTCAGGATACTTTGTTTAGTCAAAGACTTCACAGCTGCTGTGAGAAAAATTTATTGCAATGGGGAATTTATTGATACAATTTTCTGGTGTTTTCTGAAAAACCCAACTCTCTTTTCATCTGTGAGAATTTCAGTCTTATCAAGTGTATTTTTGGCCTAATTATTTCTGGTCTAATTTACAGAATGCCATTAGACTGTAGGTGGCTTGCAGTCCATTGACAAGTACCTGCTTTTTACAATCAAGATATATTGTCTAGTTTTGACTGGACACATTTCAGTTCCTGTACTGCAATAATTTAACTTATAGAATCATTTACCCTGTATAAAATCTGAATACATTAATCTAACATTTACTTCTCATGCACAATCTGTAATATCAATTTAAAATATATTCTAGCATAAATATTATTTTCTGAAAACTTAGTCTCCAGTATACTTTCTCAAAGTGAATGTAAGAATATATGAACAAAGAAGTTACAGCCAGGTGAATTTTCCTGTCTTCTTTAAATTATCCGCTAGCTCTAGTAATAAATCTTTGTGTGTAGTGATATCTTATCAGAAATTAATTCATGCATGGTTTGTTTTGGAATTAGTAAGACACTTTCCTTTCTCCCTGTTTTTAAAAATAAAAGCTTTGGAAATTGCAAGGTGAATTTCCTTTAATGTAATGGAATTGAAAACATATTAAGTTATCAAATTAATAACTAAAATAAAAGAATGCTTTGGGAGCTGCGGATAACTGAGTTGTACAATACCTTACTGAAATAATTTGAAAATTTTCAGTTAAATGAGATTATTGAGGAGCAAAGTAATTTCATTTATTAAGTCATGTTCACATTACTGCTATCTAGGAGTTTTATTTAATTGTGTTCAAGATGCATTGGTAGAATTACATTTAGACAGTGAAAATAACTCCATAGACCTACAAACAATCATTTGTTTTCAACCTCATTATCGTATCTAGAGGGTAAATTTAGAGAATTGCATAGAATGTTCAGTCAGTAGTTGGACATTAAGAGAACTCCTGAAAATGACAATAAATATTGTAAGGTCAAAATCTTCACTTTTCCTTTAACATCAATAGATCAATTTAAAACAAAATAGGAACATGTTAGGACACAAATTTCTTCAGCAGTTTACAAAATGTTTATTTTTAAAAGATTCTGAATAAAGTTTGGGCTCAGAAAAGATTTCTAGGATCCAATTACATTATAGAAAAGATAGAGATGCTGTTACAGTGATTTACCAACGACAATTTCTGGGATTGTACAAAGAATGAAATTATAATTAAATTATAGGTAGAGATCTAATACTTAGTGAGTCTCATTTTCTGTTATTAAAAGGTGGGAGTAGTTCTATTAAGTCAATACTGATCTATAAACTGAGCAGAGTAGCAGAGTAGGGCCAGTGCTTTATTCTTGGCCTTTTGTCATGTGCTATGATCACAGATGCCAATTAAGTCTTTCCTCTCCTCCCTCCTAATGCATATATCTCCCCAGAAAATATTTTTTTTAAAGAAAAGCACTGCAGCTGTAAAGATGTCAGTTCCCTTAAGTAGCAGCAGAGGATACTAGAGCATATTCTCACCTGCTTCTGTGTCCTTTGCTGAAGGATCCCAAGTACCTTAGTAATACACAGCGTTGAAAATACTCCCACGTGTATTTTACTGCCAGAAGTTATCCTAGTAAAATCAGTGGAGCTAGTTATGCTGGAAATGTTAAGCGAATATTTGTTGGATTGGTTCCAAAACACTGTGGCTGATATTTGTTGTGTAAGGGTCATCTTTTCTAGAGAAAATTCTGTGTGTGTTTATGTACATAAAAGGGGAAGAAAGGGAGACAGAAGGGGAAAGAGAGACCGAGAGAGACAATGACATAAATACATGCTCAGTACAATCAAAATGTACTTTTTGCCGTATTGGACCATTGGATTTACTGATTTAGATCCTTCAGATTTTATGCTCCTTCTCATAGATATAATAGAACTCTAATAGTAATTCATGATACAAGCTTAAAGGTTGTCTGTGTGTGCAGGGGTATGGATCTTTTAATGAGATAAACTTTAATTCAGTTTAGGAAACAGCTAATGCATATATAATCTGTAAATATCATGCACAATTCCTGTTTTTCAGGGATCAGACCTGAAAAAAGGACAGAAAATAAAATAATCGTCACACCCATTTGAAGGCTGAAATAATTTTGATTTGAATATTTTGAATTTAAAGGGAAAACAGAACAATTGGGGATAACAAGTATTCAACCTAAGAGCATAAAATGTCATTGTTACCTCTTTGCTGAGTAAACCTCTTTTGGCCATATGTTCACACTTCAGCTGTGCCAAAGTGTTTACCATTAAAAGCATAAGCAAATCTATGAAAACATTGCTAATAGTGTCTAAAAGAGACAATAATGATAATAAAATTGGATTTAAGAGTCAGTGCTATTTGGCACACCTCTGGATTTCTGTATAGTTCTGTGCTCCCCAAGGGTGATGAGAGGCTGTTTCAAATATTGCTGTCACCAGCTGTGCATTCTGTGAGCCTGAATCAAAACCCACTGATATCAGTGTGCTTTGGTTTAAACCAAAGCCTGCACTGTTATTTCAAACACTCAGAAATCACAGACCGATTCAATTTCTCTTCCGAATTATAAATTCTAACACTGTGATTAAGATTTTTTGAAAAATAATTCTGGTTCCTCAGTCTCTAAGATACAATTTTGACTGTGAAAAAGTGATTTAGAACTGGTTGAAATAAAAAGGAGAATTTTGCGTATTTATAAGCTGCATAGAGCATTTCTGAGTTGTTTGAATTTCAGGTAACTCCAAGCTCTGAAAGAGTCTCAATAAACGTCAGGTTTTTTGCAATACTATACTTGCAAAATTACTTCTAATATGCATTACAATTTCATTATGCAAGTGTGGTTCACAAGGATAAATGTTTCCAAAATGCAGTGTCCCTTGGACACAGGTTGGAGGAGTGAACTTAATTAAATTCAACAAGGGCAAACGATAAATTTTCTATCTGAAAAAGAATGATATTAATTTTTTAACAAGAAAGGCTGGAGACTAACCAGTCAGGAAGCAGCTCTGCAGAAAAGGCCTTGGGGGTCTATGCTAACAGCAAGCTGAACAAGGGCCAGCAGACAGACAGCACTGTCCTGGGCTGTATAAACAGCCAGTAGATGGAAGGAATGGTTTATCCTTGCCTACTCAGCACGCTGTGTGCTTCACATCTGGACTCCACAGTATAAGAAAGACATTGATAAAATGGGACAAGTTCAATGGAAGGCTACCAAGATGTTTGGGGCTGGAGCACTTGCCCTTCAGAATGGCTGAAGGCCTGGGACTTGTTAAGTCTGGAAAAGAGAGAACTTTGGAAGTCTGACAGCTCCCTGCCTGTCTGTGCCAAGGAGATGCAGAGACATTCTTTACAATCATACCTGGTGGGACAACAAAAGAAAATGAGCATAAACTGAAATAGGTGACATTCTGACTGGAAATAAGGAAAAGTTTTTCCACCCTGAGAGCAGTGAAGCATTTGAGCTGGCTGCAAGAGGTCGTGCAAGCCCATCTCTTCAAGCTGTGAGCAGCCTGATTTAACACTAGACCTGTGCATGCTTTAGGCTGGACTTAAAGGCCTCCTGAGGGCCCTTCCAGATCAAGCTGCTTTCAGAGTCTGGACTTGTGCAGAATGCTGCACAAGTGAAACTCCCCAGCATTCCTAAAAATATGGGTAGATGTGTTTTGTTAGGAAAAAACCCACCAAACACCAACCCGTAGACATTTAGGAATTTTCCACTCAATCCATTATGGCCTAGAAATTTCTTAAGTGCTGCTTCATTACATGTTCAAATATCTGGGGCAAGTGTTGGAGAATTATATGGTGTTTTGCTGGGACTGGAGGAAACACTGAGGTGGAAGAGACTGTGATTTCCCATTGGAAACTCATCTAAATCTTACTAAAATCTTAAAAATATTAATGAGAAATGAGGGCTAAGCTGATAGGGTTCGGCTGACATTTATTCGGTTGACATGTATTAATATTTCAGTTTGGACTTTTCTGTTGAAAGTCCACAATTCTCCCTTCTGATTCAGGCTGAGATCCAGTTGTACAGTACTTCAAGGCTGAGTCTGTTTCTCAGAAACCTAATATAACCACCTATACTGCATCTGCCATTTGTGAGGAATTATCTGCAGGAGCCTTTAATGGTATAAATTTGTACTGACATAGAAAGAGAATCTGCAGAACAAATGATTGAATATAAATTATGTGGAATAAATAGCAGAGGGAGCAAATAATAATAACCTCTATATATTTCTCCTTATCTACAGTTCTTCATTTCAGTATTTCCTTGCATGGTTTTGTGAGTTTGCCTTGGCTGTACTACTTCCCCTCCCTGATTGCTTCTGGAAAAAACGCCATCTCAGCACAGTCTCAGCATGTTCTTTCTATCTCTCTATGCCTTTTTGTGTGCCTGACAGCTTTTACTGATGCTTTGTGGGTGGTCTGATCTCCTTCAGTGTCTTTAAAGTTTAGGAGTTCTGACATCATGCCAGGCTCAAGAGAGGCATGCAGTTCTCCTCCCCAACCTTATTCCCTTGCACATTTCTTTCTGACTGATTCAGTTCCATTTTGCTTTTTCTATATCCATCTCATTTAACCCCTTACCATCAGACAAATAGAGAAAAATCTACAAAGGCAATAGAGGGCTATCTATTTTTATCAGAAATACCCACAAAAACCTGGCAGCACAGATGTCAAGAAATTTTCACCTACGAGGAAATAGCTTGGCAGAGTATATGAAAATCACCACAAACAAAAATGTCAAATTTACTTTGTTATAATGTGAAGACATAAAATGGAGTTATATTTGGTGAAATCTTCCATGAGCTAACACTTAGGAATACCTGTTCAAACACCAGTTTATCGTTAATTTTGTTGCATGTCAACTCAGATTAGAAAAAGTTTAGTTTCTGAGTCCAGTCCTGCACCCAATAGAAACAGTGCCAGGTTCAGTGCTCTAGGACATCCACTTTCTTGGGATATGGGAATTTGAGTTCAGTTGTCTTAAGTGAAGTCTGGAATTTATAAGCACCCTTAGACTCATGGGTTGCCTGCCTACATTATTTCTTCAAGCAGTTAAGTGTAGCTTTGATTTATATCTAATTTAATACCACTAAAGAAAATATGGGAGAAAAAAAAAAAAAGAAGCAGAAACTTTAGCAAAGAATAGTACTTTCCCATTAAGCTTTGCAGGGGAAATAGAAATATTTTCCAGACACTTCTTCTCTGGAGTAGTCCTTGTAGCCACCAAGGCCTGGGCTCTGCTACCATCTCTGTTCGTCCATTTCGCCCACTCTACATGCCTCACCTGTTTCTGGACTTTTGCTGTTGCATTTTCTCCTTTCACTGGGTAGTCGTTTCTTTGTGCCATTGTAGTGATATTAACATTGAAACTACAATATGTACATATACCAGTACCTTCTTTCCCCACCCTAACTCATGGCACATTTGATTCACCTTTTTATAAACCATTTTGGTAAAGCTGATGCGTGTTAAAGTAGGTGTTTCATCTACTTAAAACTGTTCTAAACTGTGAGCAGTCATTACATCAAATAGCTTGCTAAAAGCATGTAATTTTCCCAGTACCTGCAAATAAACATTGTTAGTAATTGTATTTTTTTTTCCCCGTAAGTATTCTATCCATATTGGGTAGGCTTATTTTCTGCCATTCTTGTAAAAATGCAGAGGCAGCGGCTGTGAATGTGTAAGAGGCTCATGCAGATATAAGATCTCATGCACTGTCAGAAGTTCTTTGTGTTGCTATTATTTTCTTCCTGTTTAGGAAAAAAATAACCAAACAACCAACCAAACACCAACCTGGGTGGGAAACTCCCAAGTTGTAAAGCTTTCAAAATAACAAGGTTATGCAAAAATAGTAATTGACATACCTTTTTAAATTGACAAGCTGTAAACTTTTTCATCTAAAAATTCAAAGGTGTTGTCACTGGCAGTGACATTATGATCGTGTGAAAATGGATAAAGACAATACATGAGAAATTAGAGCATCATAAACCTTCATTCAGAAGTCTCTTCTATCTCCTAGTGCAACAAGAAAAGTGAAATGAACATATTGTATACAATTAGACAGAGCTGTATTACTTTGCAAAATAAAATGATCAGCATAGTATTATGTCAGTTCATGTTGCAATTCACAGAACACTTTCAAAAGGAACAGGTGTGCCATCAATAAAATACTGTGTTAAATTTCCTTATAAGGATATCTATGCAAAGATCAGATTAGGCACCTTGAATCCTTTTTATAAAAGGACCTCTAAAACTCATGTTTTATGAATTCTCTTTACCCCCCCAAAAACAGGACTTCTAGAATGGAGTAAGCAATTAACCTGATTGGGTCAAGCATGTTCAGTAGTGGCATTTTGTCATGGAGAGTTCTTTAATTGAATAATCATTAAAAAAAAAAAAAAGGTCCTATAAGGACTATAAAACATAACTATGTGCTACATTTATTCTATTAACAAGACTATTCCTGTGAAAAAGCAAAAGAAAAAAACAGCCCACACTTGGGCAATGCAATGTCTAAAGAAAAGTAACTGTTGCCTGAATTCTTCAAGTCTGGGGGAAGTGTCTCCAAAAAACAAAAGAGTCATATGCTGATGTGAGATGAGTTCTTTTTGAGAAATTCAGCTGCACTTCCAATCACGTTTTTGAGCTTCAGAAATCCCTTGTGAGACATTGTGTTAATATAACCGTCATACAGGTGGAAAAAGGCGTCAGGTAGGGGGAGAAGGGTACCATTGGGCAGCTGGCCTAGCATCTTTGAGTACAGAAGTGAATTATTAGCTCACATTAATGTATAAAAGACTATAATGAAAGTAATTGAAAGCAAGAGGCCTCACAGAGAAAACTACACAGATAAAGAATTCTATAAATTTTACAAGAGTTGTTACATATACTGTCTGACCTCAACATAAGGAATGCGGTAGTTAAAAACATCCAGAACTTTCATTTTAAAATCTCTATATGATATTAAAGAAGAGCTCATGAAAGCATACATATATGGATCTATTAAATAATAAAAGTCTAAAGGAAGTATTTAATTTCTCAAAACCACTGAGGAAACGTATTGATCAGATTTTAGACACCATTAATATTTTCCCTAAATCTGGAAACCTCTTCTTAATCACAGTTCCTTTAAAGCGTTTCTAGGATGCTGTTCTTTCTCTCCTCCCTCTGCCATTTCTTCTTTCTATTTCCCAGCTCCCTTGATCCCCCATACACGGATGAGGTCAAAATATAAAGAAAGGAGGGAAAGAGTCCATGGTTCAAAGGGACTTAGTTTGAAATGTCAGCCTTTTGAAGTCAGTCTTCTCCCATTCTCTTCTCCAATTTTGGTTGGTTATTTGGTTGTTTGGTTTGGTTTAATTTGGTGGGTTTTTTTTTTTTTTTTATTTATACTTTGAAACTTACTTTGGTTGGTTTTTTATTGCCTCATTACTCAGAGGTTTTTTAGAGAGAAAATTACTTTGTCACAAATTCTTTGTCACAAATTATTACGGATTTCTAATTCAAAAAGGCACTGAAGAATAACATACTGGTTTAGGACTTTTTCCTTCAGGTTGTTCTGAATGTTTGGATTCTTCATGGAAGACCCCATATTTTTTCTTTTTCTCTAAGTACCTGACACAAAAAAAAACAATATTACATGTTTTATGGGCCTTAGGTTACATATTTCTTTATTTTATCTCATTTTTTCTGATTTTCTTTTTGATCTGTTAAAATTTTCTGTTTCTACCGCTCCATTTGGTTACAGTGATTCTCTAATTCCTTGAAGATCTTCATTATATTAGAGGTTTTAAACAGCTGGCTAATACACTGAACTGATTTAGCTCAGGTGATGAAATGCTCAAAAGTGAAGCAAATTCTTACTTAATTTAAAACTGACATATGTTTTAATAGAAGGGAGAAGATACTAATGTGTTGTTATTTCACCTAATATTGATATACTGTGATGACAGGAATGTCAGATACCGCTGATAGGTCTTCACTGCAGACCTGAGTGTAAACCTTTCTTTAAAGTTGCTTCATGTGGAAATTACCTTATACAAGAGGCTGAAAGAAAGTATTTTGTATTCTTGAATAGATGGAATATTCCTATATAATTTTTGTTTTAGCAATCGTATTTCATTTCGGTTTTCACTGTCATCTTGCTAGGTTATTTCAAAATATAAGCAAGTTTAAATCTTCTGGCATATTGTATCCTCATGGTCTTTAATTCATTTTCCCTTCGCACTACTAAAGTTTTCGCATCCCTGCAAAGGACTGTTATCAGACTTGTTAGAAATGTGACTTACAGATTATTACTTGCCAATACTTCACAAGAGAGTTCTGCTTGTCAATATAAATTTTTTAATTGAAATGAATTTTAGAGCTGAACAAAATTTATTTCAAATTAATAGAATTATTATTACATTAGATTTATCTAGTCCCTGAGGACAATGGATAGTAACTTATAATATTACTATTAACATTCATAAAATATTCAACTGAGATTTGAATTGCAAAAATACAATTGCTGAATGTCTACTCATTGGAAATAGCAATGATCATTAATAATAACAACAAGGACAAAGTTGTGTCTTGTGAGATAAAGGTGCAAGTTTGTTTTAATGACACTTTAGTCCAGAAGGTAAGGTGAAAATGCATCATGTGAAAAACATGATGGAAATAGAACAGCAATGAAAACATGAAAGCCAGTACAAAAATATACTACAAGCAGTAACTTAAAAAAAAAAAAAAAGATAATCCATTTCAGAGATAATTTAATAAAAGTCCTTAAATTTATTATAATTCTGATTAGAGTATTTCTCTCATGATTTATATACAATCTTGTCACAGAACAAACATCTACCCTTGTACAACAGAGGCCATTGTCGAAGTTCTTTTGCACCACTTAAACTATATAAAATTGAGCAGTCAAAAGCTGTCTTATAACAATTTTAGCATATGTGATTACAAACAGCCCAAGGTAACTGATACCTCAGCTGGCAGGCGCTAACACCCCATCTGAAAGGTTTTTTAGGGTGAGTATGAAATCTCAATTATGTGACACACATTAAAACGTTAGATTCATAGTCTGGGATGCTACATGGCCAAACACTGAGTAGAAGGTTATCTTCAACATATAAAGCAGCTAAGTAGCAGACTGTGCCTTCAGCTGTGCTCCTGTCTAAAGGTCTTGTCCTCAGGTGCTGTAGTCCAACTCTGCTTGGTTGCTTGGTTCATTGAGTTTTAATAATCATCTTTTAAAAGTTACTTATAAAACTTTAAATGCTTTTCATTATAAAATGTGACATAAAAAGGATAATGAAGAAGAAAGGAATCAAAAATGATGTTGCAGGCACAGTATCCAGCTTTCTCACAGGAGCCTAACATTAGCATATTCTCTTGGGAAGTAACATGGGCAGTCATGTGGGAGTCAACAGTTTAGGCTTTTGCTTCAAAACCTATTGGTGCATTTCACATTAGACTGTCAACAGTAGCAATCTAGCAAACCAGGACAGAAATATGGCCCAACCCTCACTTCCTGCCTGCAAAGGCACATTTATGCAATTTTCCTGTACTTTGGGTCAGTAATCATATCTCTTCATTAAAAGGGCATCATTTATCCTTTGATGCTGAACAAATTACTGGTGATTGTAATATATTGTAACAAAGAAAACTGATTTCTTACTCCTCTCCTGCAAGATGATGAGCAGTTTGAGTTTTGGGATTTTGAGCTGGTTCTGTGAAAGGGTGTGGAAAACTTCTGTTTCTGCTTGTTTGACAAAAAAACCAACAAAGTAAATTTTGTAAAAATTATATCTGTACCCCATATATTAAGCGTGTTCTAAGTCAAATTGTACAGATGTATTCCTGTTTATTCAGAAAAATCTGGCTCCTATATATACCTAAGCTGGCTAAGAAATCCCAGCTGCTAAATGTGAAGGTGAAGACACGTGCGAGCATGTGACCTCTCTGCACTGTCTGGAGGAAGGTAATAAAACCACATCATTAATTCTGCAAAAAACAGAAATAAGAAATCATATGTTCTAAACCATTTTCCACTCTACAATATCTTTATTCCTTGCAGATACATTTCATATCTCTTAAAAAATTAGTAAATCAACATATTTTCCATATATAGCAAAATTTATATCTATTTCTTTATAATTTTTTTTAAATCTTTCCCTTAGCTAATATTTTTTGACAATATTTCTCTGAAAGCATAATCCTTTATGGCCATGTCTTGAAACAAGTGACAGCATAAATACCGTTTAAAATTATTCTCCCTTATATTGCATAGTACAGTTACATTAATTGGATTCAAACTGACTGCCATTACCATCAGGCCAGAAAAGCTCAAAAGTCACTTTTTTTTGGTGACAAACGAGAATACCTCTTCAAATACCTTTTGTTCAAGAGCAAGCATACAAAATTTTAGGTTCTTCTGTCTGTGTTCGTCTGGGTGAATGCAGGTTGAATAGTTTTGGAGGTAGATTGTGCAGTCAAATAACTCAGAAACAGTAAGATTTCAGTTAAATTTGCCACTCAGAGTTTTCATAGCTCAAAAATATTTTCAAAGTGTCAGACTCCCCCTTTCAATAATATTATTTTTACCAAGTTGTGAGTCAGTAGTAAAGAGATTTTATTCCTCAGAGGTGTTGGCTTCCTGTGATCATCATATTTACATTGCAAATTAAAATGGAGGGGAAAAGTTAAGGAATCAAGGAAGGATTAGGAGATTACTTTTTTCTAAAATTCTCTGACAGATTTTTGAGAAAGTAATTACAAGTTGATAACCTCTATTATTACTTGATAGATTGTACCAGATAATAAAACATAATAATAACAGTTTTAAAACCCCACAAAACCAAAATCACAACCCCTCTAATACATCAAAGACTTATGGGGAAAAGAAAATGGGTCATATAGCCTTTTAAGAAGTAATGTAACATTTTAAATTATAAGTAATTATTTTAGCAGAAATTTCTATTTCAATCATTTCTATTCATCAGTAAGCTGACCTATGAATGTAGTGTCTGTTGTTATAAGATGTTACATATATGCTATGCGATTTTTAAAAATACTGAGAAAACCAGTGCAATACCAGAATGATATTAGCCTCTGGTCAATGACACAGTGAAACAAATAAGAACTATTACAAACCTACCCTTTCCTTTAAAATGAAGAAACAAAAACTAGCTTCTAAACAAATAAAGCTGTAAACCATTCCCTTTATTGCCAGTTACTGGATAAGATTTTGGCAAAGGAATTAAATTTGATTGAAAATGTAATTATTTAAGCTTATGTAATTTTAATTATATGTCACATAAGGTAGTTTTCATATGTCCAGACAGGGAAATTTATATTAATAAAATAATGCAATGTTATATTGGTATACGAATGACTACACTAATTGCTGTGTTAATACTTATATACATTGTGCGTTACTTTGGGTAAATGCCAGTCCCAATGTGTTTATGGCTGTAATAATGTGTATCAGTGTTTTGCTCTGACGAATCCAAAATGCTCTGGAAATAAAGTGCTTTACTTGTTATGATTTTTTCTTACATCTTATTGAGAGATTTAAATAGCAGCACAATGTTATTTAAGGCAGAGTGTGGGAAAGAGTACAGATATTAAAGGCTGGCAAATCCACTTTATTTATGGTATATTTTTTGTGTTCTTTTATGAGAATCTCAGAAACGAAAGCTGATTTACAGGGCAGATTCTTAATCTAGAGCAGAGGTACATCTATACAAAATGGGAAAATAAACTTGATTTTCTTATGAAATACAAAGGAAATCTGTATAGTTCTACTAATCTTAAATATAACAAAAATGCCCATCACCCTGCTGTTCACATTGTTTGGGAGGGGTCTGGTGCATTATTTTGCGTATTCTTTAGTATTTATTCTGATGACTAAGTATTGCCTGAATAACAAATGCAAAATAGAACACTTTAAATGTTTTAGTTTTATTTTAAAGATACACAGATGAATGTTTGTAAGATGCTGTCAGATTATTTAAGAAATTAAGGTAATAAATGAACAATCCCCTGAAATATTTTTGCCCATATTTCTCCCCACCCTCTGAGCAGTACAATTTCTGACTCCATTTGCTTCAGTGCAACCCTTTCCAGTTCTTTGTTCTCATTGCATGTTATTCCTAGATTAGAAAATGCTAAATTCTTCTACAGGATTTCGTTTTGTGATTTGCTTGCTTCAGAAGCATTCCAGAAGACATATCTTTTATTCTTTCCTAAGAATGTACTATTGCAGTTGAAAGCTGGTTGATACACTCTAGCATCACCCAGCCACATGAAACATCTGTGTCACCTTTCCTCCAGGATGGCAATTCTGCCAGAAGGACATATACATGCAGAAGAAGAAAACAGGAGCCATAAGGCAGTGAGTGCTGCTTGAATCCTGACTTTCACAAACCTAACCGTTTAACACTCTTAGTCTTTGAAATGCATTGTATTGGGCCATTTGTGCACAGTACAGTAATGTGATCCAGTGTTCCCCTTAGTGTTAGGTATGTTATGCGGTCTAAAATGTGCACAGAACATCATATACACTAGAGAAAGCACAATACGAGTCAGCCATCATGGAAGTAACAGGAATATGTACTTATTAATGTCACTTTGTATTGCTCATGGTGCTGTTTTGTATTCCCTGCACACACTGTAATACTGGCTATAACTTTTTCCCAACATTGTGGTCATCCTACCCAAAGCAATCCACAGCACTCTGTTAAACCAACTCAACTAAAAGCAAAACCATGTGTAGCAGTTAACCTTCCTTGTGTAATCAAGTTTCCTGTATCTGAAAAGAGAAGAAATGACTTGCAAAATCAAAGCTGAATTTATTCGAAACACACACTTTATTTTCTCAGTCTAGCCTCCAGTCACAAGTGTGCAGCATCATATAGCCTTCAGCAGCTAAACTGCTGCTGCCGCCCTTGATAGCGACATTCAAACTGCTTCTGAGGTTCTCAACAAAAGAGACTCTGAGCTGTTTGACAATTAGATTTAAAAGGCACAGAGGAAATAACAGTCTATAAAAGTGAATGACATTCTCAGAGACACTCTACTAGCTTTTTTCCTCTCAACAGAGAAACAAAAGGATGACTGTAGTGAGGAGAGTATAGTTGTAATTAACTTTTCATTTGTACTAATAATTATACAGTTTCAAGACTGCATATTTTTACAGTTAAGGTCATAGACCATAATGCAGGTTCAATTCATGCTTCTCTTAGGCTTCTCATGGGACGCTGCATTATGAATTTATCTTTAAATGCATTTATTACTTTTAATGTAAAAAGGAATAGTAATATTTCTTTTTCTGCTCTAATCATTCATATGAATTTGCAGTTCTATTATAGTATTTTTTTCATTATAAATCAGATCTGATAAAGAATTTATAAAACTTTTTTAACTTGAAAATGGTGAATTTGGAGGTAGGAGCATTTTACTAAGGGATCTAGCTTGCTAATTTCCAAAATTTTCTAGAAAATCTTTTTCCAAGCTCATTAAAATTCTTTATAAGGTACCCCATTTTACATTAAAATAAGATTTATTTTTCTCAGACAGATAGATTTTTCTTCCTTATTCTTAATTTCTTAAGCTTTAGAGATTTAGAAAGGTTATTTTAACAAACAGTAATAGTTTAATTTGAACTAGGGAGGGTTTCAAGGGAGGCCATGAAGATGACCAAAGAGTGGGCATCTTACTTTTTGGAGGAAAGTCTGAAGGAGCTTTGCTTTTTCTCCCTTGAGAAGACTCAAGGGAGAGCTCATCACAGTTAAAGTGTGTCTACAAACTGGCCAGAGGCTTTTTCCTCACGAAGGACCACACAGAGAAGACAAGGGGAAATGGGTAAAAGTTGCACTGGGAGCAGAGCAACTTGGAACATTTTCCAGTGCAGAGATTTTCATCTCAATATAAGAAAGATTTTTTTTACACAAAGATCAATAATTCACCAGAAAAACATCTCCAGGAGCATGGTAGAGTCTCCATCACTGGAGGTTTTCAAGATTTGATAGAAAATTATACTGGGCAATTGGAAATAGATGATCTTAAGGCCCTTTCCAACCCTAAGTGTTCTATGATTCTATGATCTAGGATCCCTTTCCTACAAAAGTTGTACAACATGATCTTCAAGGTTCTTTTCCAACTTCGGCTATTCTATGATTCAATGATCCTGAAGATTTAATTCCTAGTTTCAGTTGAGGATGGGAAAAATGTGCGTGAAGATCTTGCACAGCTAACAAAGAAATCTTTCCTTCACTTTCAAATTTGCTGTAGGTTCAGTATTTCACCTGTGATCTTGCATTAAACTGCAATACAAACAAGAAGATAAAGTATAACCAGTTGAAATACGTAATTTCCACTTTGAGTCGATCAGTTAACAACATAAGTATTACAGATTTTGTAAAAATAAATCATTTAGTGTCACATTTTTCAGACTGTAAATAATAACTATTCAAATTGTAAATTTATTTGAACAGGGGACACAGTAAATAAACTTGTGATTTCAAGACAGACTAGTTGTTTGGAATCACATATACTGGCTCGAAAGCAAAGAAAATAGGCATGGAAGGGTGGCACAGAATAGCGACAAATAGCTTATATAATGTGTATCAGATTCTAGTATTTAAATTAAGATTCATGCTGAAAAACTTTACAGATTCTCAAGATATGAGAAAAAGCTTTATATTAAGAGAAAACAATAGTAATGAAATAATTGGCATATATTATTTATTCATTTATTTGATTGAACTGGAGAAAAATTTTCCCGTCTTTTCCAAAGGAGCAACTGACAAGACTGAAGGAAATGGACTCAAGTTGTAACAGGGGAGGTTTAGATTGGATATTAGGAAAAATTTTAAATACTCATCTAATATCTAACATCCTACTTGTTTCAGATAATTTATGTATATAGAGGCACTGAATCTGTGTTTCTGGATTTCTCCTCTGAGTCTCAGACGACAGGCCAGATAAGAGTTTGTGAAAATTATTTTTGCAATATCTCATTTAGTTGTTTCAAATGAAAAAAGGGTTAAAAATAATTGTGCACCATGTACTTTTGTTTACCTGGTTAGTCTAAAACACCATGTGGGGTTTTTATCTGATTGGTCTAAAAGAAGCATTCATCACACTGTTCCACAGTATCATAGAATGGTTTGTATTGGAAAGGACCTTAAAGATAGTCTAGTTCAACTCCTCATGCCGTGGGCAGGGATACCTTCCACTGGACCACGTTGCTCAAAGCCCCATCCAACATGGCTCTGAACACTTTCAGGTATGGGGCATCCACAATTTCTCTGGGCAACCTGTTCCAGAGTCTCATCACCCTCATAGTGAAGAATTCCTTCCTAAAAGAATTTCATTTTGGCATTTTCTCAGTTAAATGCAAAGAAATGTTCTTGAAATAAATGTTTAGTTTAAAAATGTACTTCAGTTTTATTAAATGTTAATTAGACCTGAGAAATTTGATTGAATAAACCTTTTCACACTGTCCTGACCAGAGTTTGATATTCAGGTAAGGGAATGGGAGTCATGAATCTTGAGTGTTGGAGATTTCATTTCAAGTGTGTCCCATGGGAAGTTCATCTTTTTTAAGCATGCTAAAATATAACCTTGCACACCTCAATCTTGTCATCTTCTTGTAAGTAGCCATTGACTTTGAGGATAGCTCTGAAAGCAAGAAAGGAATGTTTTAGATTTATCGTCAGCTCTACTGTCTAACAGAATTTGATAACGTGGAACTATGAAACGGATAGAATGATTAAAATTTAAATCTAGCTACACTTACAGTAGGTATCAGTGCACTTCCTAAGCCAAAAGTCATTGGAAAGAGTTAAGGCAGAAGCACTGAACCTTTTGGGGTCCATCAATTTCAATTCATTTGCTCTGATTTTATGGATCAGTACTTGGTCTCTTCACTATAGTGTCTATGAAATGCTATTCCTTCTAGTGACAACTCCTGAACAAAATGACCTGCATATGTAGCTATAATTTCAACACTTTTCCAGCATTCTTATATTTAACCACACAGTGTGTTTCTGTTAGAATTAGATTGATGCATTGTAGAGCACAGCTCACCTTTTTTTGTCTTGGCATTGCAAGTGGCATTAAATGCAATTACTGTTCTGTGGTGCAATTCTATATAGTCTGATTGAATCTGTCTATGCAAAACAGACATGGTTTACTTAATAAAATTCACTGATTTTTATAGGCAAGGCAATTAAAACAAATACACATTAAAGGCACTTCCCCCAGTTGCCTATTAAAGCAGACATTTTCAGGATAACTTGTGGAAGAGATGTTAAGCAACAATCATTACTGATGAGAAGCATGTTTAAAAGTTTTGTGGTTCTTTTAGTTCTAAAATTAATTATCTGTTTTGTAGTGCTGAAACTATGATAGAACACTTTAAGAAAAGTTAAAACTGACATTTTAAATAGTGAAATATATATAGAAAGCATAATAAAAGCATCTCTATGGAAAAAAGAGCTTATTTTAGCAATGAATGATCATTAAGAAAAGGAAAACCTATATAATATAAACTTTTCCTTTTTTTTTTCTTATTCTTAAGAAAAATCCATTAACAATTTGCAAAAAAGGAAAAGCGACTCATCCTTATTTAAAGGATAAGTCACCTCATCAGGAAAGAAGAAAAATTGATATGTTGTGTCAACGATCTGTTACATTTTACAAATAAGAGGTATAAAATAACACTCAGCGTGCAGGAGAGAAAAATGTGGGGTAAAATTTTTCAAATTATATCAAAGCCTAGTAGATACAAATAAAAAAGTTTGTAGCAACCACTGTTTACTGGCAATAGATTAAAGAAAATTAGCCAGCTAGATTATGCATGAGATGCAATTGCATCTTTAATATAATCCAAAATTACATTTCCTTTTCAAATCCGTACAAGTTTTACATTAGATTTTTCTGACATGGAGCAATACTGCAGCCACCATTTCCACTTGTCTTACAAATAACTAGCTATGGCATACCTAAATTTGTGATATGTACACAATGATCTTTTAAATTCCATGCAAATACTATGAAAGCTTCTAAAACTATTTTTCAAATAAGATAAAATTCTAAGAGAAGGAAGGGGGGCTGTAGTAAAGCACCTGCTAAGTTAAATAAAATAATGTTCTTGTTAATAGAACTAGAGGTAGACATAATAACCATAAAAGGATTTACTGTAGTGCTCCTTTATCCTGTTGATGTCACTTACCTCTTTTATCCCTGTCCTTTTTCTTCATTTCATTTATTTAAAACTGCTAACAGGTAATTCAGCCCTATATTCTCTGTTTGCACTGAATTAACAGTGAAATCAATGGAAATTCTTGTAATATGTCTCCTGTGGGACACACATATATTGCATAAATAAAATCATACTGATATTACAGACCAGGAAAATAGGTAATGAAAACCACGAATTTGTGACTTGAGTCTCAGACCTGGTATGTTATCCTTGATTGCCAAATATGTCCCATGCAGCATAACAGATATAGGTATAGGGTTGATTCAACAGAATTCCACCAATGTGTGGAATCTATCTCTGTTTCACTAACAGATATTGAGGGACAAAATCTTGGCTGCTTTTAAGGCAATGAGAGTCTTATCATGGCTTTTCTGGTTGCTAAAGCTTTCAGTAATGTCGCTTGGTGTATTAACATGGTTTTTATTGAAAGTGTAGGCCCTGAAATTTGTCATTGCATCTGTAAAAATCCTTACAATACATAGGTGGGAGGGACTGGAGAGTAAAACCTCATCTATGAATTTATCCTTGCTCATCTTAATGGAATTTAACATCACTAAAATTCATTAGCCTTTTTTAAATACAAAGATAGATATGTTTAACAGCAATGGTGAATGACATATACTTTTAGCAATTTTGTATATAATTTTATATTTGTATGAAAACAAAGGAAACAATTTAAAGATTTTAAGGAATAGAACTACTTTGGGCTAATTGAGACAATTAAGTTTGGGGGAGGGGTTAAAAAAAAGAAAAGCATTGTGCACAAAACTAAAATCCTGCAGTTTTCTTTATTCTTTTTTTTTGTGACAGTCTCTAGAATCCAGGTCATAAGTGGAAGGACAAAAAGGAGGTATACTTGCCCATTCTTCTGCCTCCAATCCACTCATCATTTGATGTTTAAAGTTTACATCATCTGTCAAAGCACTCAATTATCAATGAACAATTCCTGATGCACAGTCATTAGCAGAGAGGTATGGAATCTTAATTTTATGTACTAAGAACCCTACTATTGTGTTTCCAAGATGTTTTCCAGGACTCGTTTTTGTCTGTCCTGTGTCCTATGCAGATCAAGAAGCGGAGGAGGAATCCTACAACTAAGATCTTTCGAAGGACAACTAGGAGACAGGGAGATTTTAGGGCAAATTGATCTGTTTCATATGGCATTGAAGGGAAAAATCTTCCCGGTCCCATATATGATCAAGATTGCTCATCATAGCGCTCAAGAGTCAAGCCTGGAAGAGTTCTAGGGAAGCATGAGTCATCATCATGCTTAGGAGGGTGAGAGAAGGGGGAAAAGGAACACTTCTTTGGCTAGTTTTTTTCTGTTTGGTTGGTTGGGTTTTTTTTAATGTCTTTTAATTGCAGCTACTATTAGTAAGGTATCAGACATTGGAATTGTGTGCTGATTTAATCCAAAACTTTAAAGGGTATGCTCTTTAAAGTGCAAATTCATGCTTTGTCAATATTTTTAACTGTCACATATGTAGTAGGAAGTAAAGAAAACAGGCAAAGCAGTGCAGAAGCTCATCCACCCATTATGCTCATTCTGCCGTTAAAGTTCACTGACTAATGGATTTCTGATGCAGATGGAAGTTTTTGCACCATTGAAATGTTACTTTGACAGATCAGGCGCAATAGCTGTGACTTAGTCTTTCAAGCCTGAAGAGTTTTCTTTCATGGCTTCAAGTGAAGCATTTCCAGCACAGTGAGATGTTCACAGAAGCCACCTTTTTAATACAGGGTATAAGCTTTCTGAATTTATAAGTTGTCATGTACCGTAACTTGTTAGAAAGAAAGAGTATGTGAACACACTGTTCTTAAGAGACATAAATACAATTGAACAATATGAATGACATATAAGATATATATCTATAAGCATGAGAAATTTAATTCTACTGTCTGCAATTCTTGTCCCATCTTCAGTCTACTCTGAATTGTGTTGTGGAGACCTTCCTTTGATTACAAGTGTCTTCTCCTAACCTTTACCCTACTCTTTCTTGTTATTTATTTTACAGAATTTAATGGTATTTATTATACAACAAAGGATTTAAAACCCATAGAGAAATAATCTTGTATTATTCCTTTAATTTTCTCTGAAAATATGTTTTTAATTTCTATGGACAACATTGAAATATATTAAATAAGTAATTCACTTCATTCCTAAAGAAAGGGAAATAGATACACCAGTAGCAGAAATCTAAGAAAACCTGCAAATCACTATTGACCATCTAAATGATGACACAGAAAGCAATGCAACATGTTTATGGTACTGGTAAAACATAAAAATCTAGTATAATTTGTAAGATTGGTGACATACTTTATTTCAGATTGTAATAACCTTCTTAATTTGAGAGCATAATAAATGAAGAAAGGCAAATGTCTCTAAATGGTTACTCTGAGTATGAAGCTAAATGTGTTAATATCAATAGCTCCCTTAAGCCTTGAAGTCCCACTGGCTTAGAGGTAGGAAGGAATAACAGCAACTCCCGTTTCACAGGATCCATCTCAAGGAAAGGATATTTAAGATGTGCAGGTCATGTGGGAGCGTAAACCAGAGATCTTGACCTTTCGTACGCAAGATATGCAGATGAAAGCATTGGTGTGCTTTGTGATACACTGCTGTTCAAGAGTCTGCCTGTTGCTTATCCAGTCAGTGCAGGAGACTGGATGTCATGGCGTTGTCAGGAGTTTCCCAGGCTCAGAGCTGTGTAAATAATGAATGTTGCCTTTTTCCAGCAGTTATTCTCCATTAGCCTTTGACCCCATTACTATCTTCTATTTGTCTTTCTCAATTAATTTCAGATGTCACTCACAATTTTTTGAGTCCCTTAAAATAATGAGTACTGTAATTTTTTCAAGTAGGAATATAGACTTATATTTTTTTATATTTTCTATAAAATATATATATACATTTATATATATATTATGTACCAGTTGCTTGTACTGCATCCCCTTTCCACTGAGCAGACCAAGCAAGATTTTTCTTTTTATTTAAAATATTCATGCAAGCCAGAACATTGCTGCCAGTACTTGCTCTTTCTCAACACTCAGTAAAATGCAGCTTTCTTTTATTCAAGACAATTCATGTTTATAAGGCTACACAGACTGGCTTCTGTATCTATTGTAATTGTTTCTTCAATGTACACTCACCCCATGTCCTAATACATTGCTTCCAAAGCCATACATTCTGCTTTAGCCAAGTTATTGTTGCTTTTTGTGAGTTATCATGTGGAATATCTCAATGGTCTGTCTAAGCTTCTTCATTATTATTTTTTACAATGAATCTCCTTTGTCTATATCTGACCAAAATGGAGACTATGATCAGATTTGGATATTAGAAGTTCATATTATATTTTATAAGAAAAACTACAATGAAACATACCATTGTTACATTCACTTAAAACTCTTACTGAAACTTTATATGCATCTGACTTTTTGTGCAATAAACTATTTTGTCTATTTTTAGCCCAGAATCCCAAGTACAACTGATCTACATGCTTGGTATGACCTTTGTTTTTTGCTGAAAATGCACCTTTAATTGCAGGTGTTCGTATTATTTTTAGGCTAGTTAAATTGTGTTCGTATTCAAATGACTGAGCTCCTTTAAATAGACAGTGAGAAGAACCACAGCCTTGGTACTTTTCACTACAAGTTTGGCCACAGCTTGCACTTATTCAGTATCTTTTATTTGTTAGTAACAATATTTTTACTATTTGCTCTTTCAGCCCTGTTTTGATGTCTAAGCCAAATCAATCTGCTCATGCTAAATACAGGGTTGACTAACCTTTTACTAGGTGTGCACTGTTCTCTTTGTCTAAATTAAAGATTTCTTTCCACCCTCAAATTAACTTTCCCTGTTTCAAACAAGTTGTATATAAGTAAGTATTCATTAAAATTATGCCAAAATTTATTTACTAACAGATTGATGGATGAGAAACTAATGGAAAAGAAATGAAAAACTTCAGATTTTTTTTTATTTCAGGTTTGCCTTGTAATTTTGTTTTGGTTTAGAGTAAGTCTTGTCAGTTTCAATGGAAAATCATTACATTGCCTTCTTTAAGTACTATTGTTTAGAATTTGACCTTATATAATCCTTTTTTTGTATTCAGAGTATTCACATCTTCCTGAAAAGTGCTGAACTTACCTTGGTAAAGTCAAATAAAGCTTTAACTTTAGTTAAAAGATGAAAATATACAGTCCCAGTGTGGCTAATCATAGATATTGGGTTGGCTATGCATGTAGATTCAAGTTCAGTCTTGGATAGCTAAAAATACTCCAGGCAGGAGTATTTTTTATGTGAGAGGCTCCAGGAAAGTCCTCTTAGATTACAGCTGTTAGCTGTTATTGCTTTCTCCACAAACCACTACTACTACTCTTGGCTCTCTGTTGTTGAACGTGCCAAGGGCAGCTATTGAAAGACAATTTCTGTGTGTTGTGCCTGCAGCTCATGGTCTGTTGTATGAAAGAAACTGGGTCCTTGAGTGAAAAACTCATGGACAGAGGGCTGCAATCTCAGCAATAATGACCCCTCTGCCTCAAATATGAAGAGCATAAATGAGCTACATCACAAATTTTAATAAATTATATAAGCATCAACTAGAACAATGTCTGCATTCATGATCTGGTTTGGTGCTGTCTTATTTCTATCCTGTTAATTCCAGAACAGACATGCAGCCCTCTAGCTTGGGCAAACTTCAGTAGAACTACTTTTACGGTCGCAGGACTTTTATCTTTGTCTGCAAAACAACTTCAGCTGTGTCCTTCAAGGAATGATCTCCTGAATTAGGTGGGTTTAATCCTTACAATAATATGAATAGTCTTATTTTGTCATGCTCACACTAACCATCTACCTTTCAACAGAGAAATGCAACTGTAATGTATTTACTTAATTAACGCACCTTCATGACATCAACATGGAAAGCAAGTGTAATCAACTATTGAAGTTTATCAGGTCAATGATCCTTGATCTAAAGGAGATATGTGTAGAGCCTGTAATGAAGTAGTAGCAGCTGGGGGGGGCAGGTTAAAGTGCTTTTGCATCTTCTGTTTTTAGCAAAAAGATACTGAGATCTTGAATTGAGTCGAATATAGTCACTGACAAAGCATAATGGGCCCAAAGGACCCATCAGAATATAGAGTAAGTAATGTGGTTTTGCCAAATATGCGTTGATGTAGAGTACTGGTTTTGCTGAGTTCTTTGAGGGCAACAGATATCACAAAACATGGTCCAGTAAAACTTTTGGAATACATTAATTTATACGATTGCTTGTGGTACTAAAAAGCCAAAAGAAACACCTCATTAGTATTGCACTAGCTTGCTAAATTTCAAAGCTCATTATCAAAGACAGAGATTTGCATTGAAAAAGTTCCAAATCTGAAATAGTGATATCAGGATAAGAGAAGGGAGATCCCACATTCTTTAGTAGTCAAATGAATTTATAATACTAACGTAGAAGATATATAATTAATTAGGGCTGAAGTATAAAACCAACGTTGACCGTATGCCATATTTTTAATAATATGCAAATTACCACAACACTAAAGGAAAGGAAAGGAAAGAAGAGATCAGATTATTACCTTTACCTTTCTTTATGTAACAATGCTGTCACTGAATAAAAGTACTAAACCAAAACCCTTCTATCCATCTGTAGTATGTACTTAGATTAAAAAGTCTTTGTGACCTGTTTCCATTAACTCTGATGCTTCCTGCTCTGACTTGCTGGTGAATAACCAGCATGCATGAAATTCCTTATAATCACTCAGAATCAAATCCATATATTTATGTCCATATGTCTCCAAATGACGTTCTTTTTCCCTAACAGTATACCTTCATATTTGTGTGCTGCTCAAGGCAGGCAGCAAAGGGTTACACAATCACCCATGTATTCCAATTATGAATTTTATTATGAATTCACTTGTATTTTTTTCTTTTCTAATTACAGAATCAGTTCCAGAGCTGTTCTCATAAACCAAATTCTTGTGCTTAAATACAAGTGTGGCACACATATATGACCAAATTTAAATACGATGATGTGTATATAAGCCAAGAAGTTGTGTATCTTTGAGAATTTGCTGCTGTTGTGTGTGCCTTTATGGATATTTTGGTATAAGTTTCATATTTTATATTTTCCTGTAGTTGAAGGTAAGAAAATAGAGATCCTAATACACTAATATAACTTCCAGTTGTCTTTGAGAAGATTCAAAGTATAATGGAACAGGCAGTAAAACTGCAAGATTTAGCAACACTGCTGGGGTAGATCCTCCTTCAGCATCTCGGGTGCAGTCACTGGATAGGCCTTCTGGACGATTTCATAACGTCGCCTCCGATTTGGTTCCATTTCTCTCAATGACCCTCAGTCTGCTTAGCTTCCTGTCAAAACCAGTACCAGAAACTGTTGCCACTTTAGGTTCTTCAACATACTGCTTAATATAGATGTGTTTCTGAGTAGTTATTTTCCTCCAAAATAATGTGTCACAAATGGAAAACTCGCAAATGTAAGCTGTCTCAACAGCGGTGACAAGCTTTGTTTTCTTGCTGGCAGGACATTTAAATTTTACTGTTTGGTTGTGGATTCTCACACTGTGCTGTTCTATCCATTATATCCATTATCACTGTAGGAAATAATAACAAGTTGAGATATTAATGAGAAGTTTTGCGCAATAATAGTAAAGTAAGGTATATCTACATCTTTGTGATTTGCAGCTATGTGAATCAGAATAGCTAAAGACTGACATAGTAATTCAAGTTATTGCATGTTTTTGCAAATAAATTATCTGCCAAATAATGTGGGCTAGCAAGAGCCACCTAGAATGATAAATTGGATTGAGGTTGTTTGACACTAAAATTCATATGAGAAACTTACCATCTCACAGGCCTTGGAAAAGTCATTGGACTTCATTTCTGCATCTCCAAAGCAATACCGGGGATAACAGTTAATAGTTTTTCAGAGTATGAGGATATAATATAGGAAAAGCTGCTGTAGTGTCTAACCACTTAGCATTATTATCACTAAGTTTTTTAGACTTAATTTAGAAATATAAATGGTTAAGATGGGATATGAGGAAAAATGCCTTCATAGAAAAGGTTGTCAGGCATTGGAACAAAGTGCCCAGGGAAGTTGTTGAGTCACCATCCCTGGAGGTATTTAAAAGACATGTGGATGTGGCATTTAGGGACATGGTTCAGTGGTGGACTTGTCAGTGCTAAGCTATTGTCCTTGTAAATACATATACAGAAAACTATGCCTGTGTGTTTTTCATTTGTGTGTGTGCGCAGCAGTCTCCCTCAGTTACATCATTGGTTGTACATGCAACAATAGCCAAGCACATTTTTTCTTTCTCATCCCTGGTTTACCATAGGTTTAGTAAAGAAAAATCAGGTAAGACTAATTGAGAGACAGAAAAAGTCTGGCATGTTGCCAGTCTGGATAGCCAACAGGTCAGGACAACAGGAACACTTCCGTACCACAACAGCACTCTGTGAAAGCCCGGTCATGAAAAAGGAAGTAATGTAATTGCAGATGGCTGTGATTGACTGTGATTGGAATGAGCGTTGCAGGAGAAAGGTAAGAAAGCGTAAAGCTGAACATGAACACAAGGCTGGAAGCAGGACAGTGGGGTGAAATGCTCTATTGAAGCTGCCTCTGTGAATCCAGGAGTCAAATTGTTGATTTCACTTTCCCAGTTGCTTTGTATCCCTACTCGTTGCAACCACCAGGCATTTATCTCAGCTTCTACAAATATCCACATGTACAAAAAATGCCATGTATCTGCTGCACTTAAGATAACACAAGGAATAGAAGAGGGTTAAGTTATTTATCAGAAAGATTGCTTGCTTCCTGATTTGCATAAACATTGCAATGTTAGTGCTGGATCAAAAGAATTGAAAAGTTTCTGAAAATATTTTGAATCCTGTGAATGCATAAAAGTTCAATGAAAATGAAAAGCATTTGTGCTAGCTAAGGTATTTTAGGAAGGATATTAAGAAATCATACAAGAGAATATGGATAATTTGCTGGCCTTTACTATGAGGCCAGTAATTCTTCACTCTTGCCCCAACTGCACATTTCCTAGTAATACCACAATGAGTAAATCCAAGTTGTAATAAAGTTCCTTGTGAAGACTTTTCCAGGTTGGAGCTTGGCATTATATATTCATACAAATCAGATGTTTAAAACATGCAGAAATCATAGAAACATAGTAGAGTTAGGATTGGAAAGGACCTTAAGATCATCTAGTTCCAACCACTCTGCCATGGGCAGGGACTCCTCACACTAGATCATGTCACCCAAGGCTCTGTCCAACCTGGCTTTGAACACCACCAGGGATGGAGCATTCACAACTTCCCTGGGCAACCC
>JANHGB010025644.1:0-24224 GCA_026283785.1 Coracopsis vasa | reverse complement strand
GTAGCTGTAGTGATTTGTGTTATACCTTAGTTACTAAACTGTTCTTATCTCAACCCGTGGTAATTGTATTCTTTTTGATTCTCCTCTCCATCCCTCCGGGAGCTTGGGGGGGGGCACAAAGTTGGGGGGAGTGAGAGAGCAACTGCGTGGATGGGCTTAAACCATGACACTGACAGGCTCTGGTCAGAGGCAGGGGAAAGCAGTGGGTTGATTGAGTTTTGAAGGTCACTTGAATTTTTGGTTTGCGACAGGAATGGTTCAGCTCCAGCTTTGCCACTTTGACAATGCAAAGTCCATAGTTATTTGATAAAAAAGATTTTCTGGAGTTGAAGTTGAGTTTTGCACTGATGAGGGCAATAAATAAGAGAACAAGTGAGTGGCAAAGAGGGAGAGCTGATGAGGTAGGCAAATCTCTCAGGCTGATGTGTGTGTGATGGGAAACAAAAGGACCATGCATGAACTGAAACAACTTGACTGTTAAGGTCTGTCACTGATACTTTGGTGATGGTGGTGTCTTCCAAGGTCAGGAGCTCTGTTCATCACTCGGCATTGCCCCGCTGAAACCTTTCACTTATTGCATCTTTGTTCCTGATAACTTCCCTAAGGACAGGGAACAGATACCTAAATTCAGAAATTATTCAGAAGTACTTTAATTTTTATTTCTTGCTTTTATTGCCGTTCATAATTATACGGTGGTGGTTTGTCTCCTCTGTCCAAATACAGACAGGGAGCAGATTTTGAATTTTCAAGTGGCACTTGATATTAACTTTTATAGAGATTACAACAGTAAAATTAAAAGCAGTGGTGCTTTTAGTGCTTTCCATTTGTTTATTAAACAAACCCCAGCCAAACAAAGTGTGAAAAACATACATTATGTGTGGTGGAACCTTGACAAAAATAAAGTTGCTGAAGTACTCACAAGCATTTCAGTTCATTTTAATATTGTAATAAAATAGAAGGAAAAAAGAAAGCTGAAAATTTCCTTATCCTTTAGTTAATGGAAAGAGTGATGAAAAACAGAGCTGTTGGTCCACTGTTTGCAGTGGTTTTATATGTGTAGATCTGAGAATTACACCATCTTTGAGTGCTTTCACTCAGTGAAAAGGAATCGGGGCATGATACTATTCTTCTTTTGTCGTCTTCTCTGCTGTATTAGACATCTTTCACAGCAACTTGGGCATGAACATTCTAGATAAGATTTACAAGCACTACATGGGTCTGGGTATTTAGCACAAGGGGGGCCTGATCCCATTTGGACCCTGAGGTGCTCCTGAAGCTGCTCTAGTAATTAATGCTCATTAGAGACATGATGACTCACCCATCAGTCTGGGAATGAAAAAGGGGCTGCTTTCAAGGCTGGTGCTGACTTATTAGACTCCTGGAATAAGAGCAGCCCTGCCTGTGCTGTCTTCACCCAGATCACTCCCTAAGGAGCCTGTATCAGATCAGAAGGACTCTGAAAATGCTTGAACAGGCTCTGTGTTGTTTGTAACACTTCTTTCTTTTTTGCTATTGATTAAGCAGGTTCTTGTAAATGCCAGTAAGGGTGAATTGCTATGTCTAGTTTCTTTTATTAGCTGATTTTGTGCTCCTGTGTCCCTCATTATCTTTCTAAGTCTCTCTGTGCAGCCCTTGGCTATGGATAAGAATAAAGGTGATGACAGAGGTGAGAGCGGAGCAGCTTTTAGTGTGAGGGTAGAGCTGGCAGATACCCAGCTCCTGTCTCATCCTAATTACCATCTTTGTGGAATAGCCCTGGGAGCTGGAATGCATTCAGGGTCTGGTTCTAAAAAGGTGCTGTTGAGGCACACATGTGCCAAGACGCTTGTTTTTTTTCCCTTGTTTTACGTCCCAGGATGTTCAAGAGCCCAGTAGGACCCTGCGTGGAGGTGTGGGAGCTAAAGATGTGGGTTTTTTTAACCACGTTCCTTATCTGAGTATGCTTGTTGTAATGTGCTGCTGGATGGTTCTATATAGTAAGTCCTGGTGTGAAAGGACCTTTCTAGGATTCCTGTTTAATGGGCTTAGGCATTAATCCATAGGAGCACTGTGGTGAAAGTGTAAAAACATAAAGGACAGCAACATTCCAAATATGAAAAAGAGGAGCTTGCTTTTTCACAACAGTTGTGCCTTGTTTTCTGCAAGGTGCTTTTTGTATCCCCTTTGGTTCCAACAGCCTGCTTCTCCCATCCAAACTCTTTGTTTGACCTACTGCAGTCTGAACAGCTGGCCTCTATTTTGAGAGCTCTTCATAATGATTTGCACTGCTGTTTATCTTTGTTGACATTCTTGAACAATTACAGCTTCTGTGAAGTGAATTTGAGAACTGCTGGTGCTTCATTTTTTGGCAGAGCACCACCAGTGGTGCTCCAATGGGGGATGATAAGCCCGTGCCCTAGAAAATATGATCACAGGCCTACATACGGTAAGTCAGAGGAGGTCAGGTGTAACCACATGTGATCTGCTCATTGCTGATGGGATGTGGAAGCCTTTCTTTCCTGAGAGGCTAGGAGAATGCAGGGAAGAGACTCAAGGTGTTTATTTTAGGGCTATGTTGGACCTCTAGAGGAGATCCAGCTGAGGGAGGTCTCCAGGATTTTACTCATTAACATTGGAGCACTGTGTGCAGTTCTGGTGTTCCCAATGTAAGAAGGACATGGAGCTGCTGGAGCAAGTCCAGAGAATGCCATAAGGGTGATCAGGGGGCTGGAGCACCTCCTGTACGAAGAAAGGCTGAGAAAGTTGGGGCTGTTCAGCCTGGAGAAGAGAAGCTGCGTGGAGACCTCATAGCAGCCTTCCAGTATCTGAAGGGGACCTATAAGGATAGGGATAGGACAAGGGGTAATGGGTTCAAACTTAAACCGAGGAGATTTAGGTTGGATATAGGAAAGAAATTATTTACTGTGAGAGTTCCTTACTCTGTGTTTCTTTAGTCAAACCATTCTATGATTCTATGAACATTCACTTAGAAATGTTTTCTTTGAAAGCAGTGCATTTTGCCTGTCCTTCTTTGGAAGTGTGGCTGGTCTTTATTTTTCTCCTCACACAAGAAATCCAAGGACCTTTCTGACCTGCTGAGTCTATTTCCTGTTCCAGGGTTATGCTCTCTTAGGCCTAAATATGTCATGGTGTGTTCAAATCAATAAGGTCAGAGGGAAGTTATGTATACTGGCAGGGTTCTCCTGGCAGCTGGCAGAGGGTCTGGTTTTCTTCTTCACTGTTCTTTGTAAAAATAAATTGACCATTGTGCTGGGGAACTCTTGACCTGACACAGTCTAAGATCATGTGGCATTTTAAGAATAAACACTGTGCAAAATAGGTGTAATACAAACTAAATGGGTGAAAGGTGCACAACAGACGTCAAATGGAGATGGGAAATCGCCCTTTAATGGAATTCTTGTTCACTAACATCTTTCTAGCCCTCTCTACTGCCTGCTACAGATTCAGAAGAACATAGTAATAAGGCATTTATTTATCAGTTTTGGAGTGACACACGATTATGTGCAGTAGTAAATGAGGAGGAAGATGATCAGTTCTATGGAGCAGTCAGGATTTTGACTGATTTTGCAGTTCACCGCAGCCAGTTTCAAGGTGAATGTGCAGAAATCAAGAAGAGAAGTCACATTTACAGCAATTGGACTTACAAGAAAGAACCAGAGCACAGAAGAGGTCACGGGGATTTTGGTTGCCTGTCCAACAGAGCATAAGCTAACAAAGTAATTTAGAGCTAAAAAGGGATAATAAAATCCTTGAATGCCAAAGTAGTGTTACTGAAGTACATGAAAATGATAGTGAAGCCATTACTGCATCCAGTCCTCACATCCACATGTCAAGAAGCTTGACTTAATATTGAATAAATATTTATTTGGGAAAAAAAAGCCACAGGAGTAATTTGAAGGTTTGAAAACCCATCACGTAGCAAAAGACTTCGGTGTATGCTCAGGCAGTCTTCAGTTTCGCAGAAGTGATTTAAGACATGACTTGACCATGGGTGTAAGTCCCACCACGAGAGAAGATGCTTGATCTAAAAGTCTTCCTGCAAGTATGTTCTAACTTAGCAAAAAAAGTGATGTGTGTTTGGTGCAGTAGTTAATGAGTGAAATTTGAATTAAGTTCACTTTTCCCCATCTTGTAGACAAGCATGGGGTTGGTCTGGAACCTGGGTTTGCTCATGGAGAGGTGATAACAGTTGCAGGTATGTGTAAAGATAGTGGAGGTGCTGTACAGAGACACTTCTGAATGAGTAAGAAGCTATTGTTCAATAAGTACCCTTGAAAGGTGTATGTTTTTAGAATTAAAATGGGGAAACATAAGAGAACATGTGGATCCCATCAAACTAGTGTAGTAGACTGGATAATTTGTTTTCAGATGTTGATAGTAGTGAATTTTCGACTGTGGATAGGTGAAGAATGCACAATTGTTTCTTGGAGCAGCCAGCCAGGGTTGAATGCATAACAAATTCCAAAATATTCTGCTTGATCCTTTTCACTTGAAAATCTGTTTCCATGAGTGCGGCATTGTTGACGCTCAGTTAAGCCTTTTTTTCTGCTGTCTCCCTAAATGAAGAGTAACAGAAGCCCTCGGCTGGTGACAAATTCCCTGGTGTGGGTTCCCCAGGGAGGCATGCTACAGATCTCCAAGACCATTCTGTATGCTGAGTTGCCCGGTGTCCGTGACTCCGAGATAACCTACACCATCATCAAGGACCAGCCAAGACATGGTAAATACCTCTGGAGTGTTGTGACAAAGCACCTGTAGGGTGTTGCCTTTCACCCCACATGCCCTGAGATGTCCACCTGCTAAATAAAAGTGCAGAGTTCTGGTTACTTCTGAGGAAAAGGGTGTTCTTCACAGGCCTATGTGAATGCGACTTTTCCATTGTATGTTTCCTACAACAAATAGCATTTGAGGGGATACTTCCTTGTAATACTGTGCTGAGCAAGTGCTGCTAACCTCATCTTTTTCCAGTTCAAATGGGCATGCAGAGGAATGAAGCACTATTGTCCTGCCTAGTCATCTGCAACTGTGTTTCTGTAGTGGTAGTGGAATTCTGGTGGATTTATAGCCTTGTGAGAGCAGAGTCTTACTGCCAAAAGATAATATTCTACAGCGAATGTCTGGTTTAAGAGGAGCATAGGGTAATAGCTACCCCTAGAAACTGCTGAGCAAAAGTTTACTGTGAGGAACTGGAGAGCTCCGTAAATTCCATGACACTTGATTTAACTTCTGTTAATGAAAGGGGTTGTTGACTCAAGCAGAAATTGGTGACATCTACATATAATTCTTGTCTGCAAATTCTTCTGAGAGGTTCTGATCTCGTCTGTCAAAGTAAAGACTTCCACAAGCAACCCCGTGCATAGGACTGCAGCTTGTCTTCTGCAGAGTATCTTCTAGATCTAGGCAAGGGAGGAGTGTGGAAGGTACTGGCATTTGTGGCTGAGGTACAAACTGAGAGAAAGTGGGTGGAAAAGAGAGATGTCATATGTGTATGGAAGGTTAATACAGACAGAAGAATGTTGTTTTCCTGCTCAGCATCACCATTTTCTTCACTAGAACCATGTCTTTTAATAACACATTTTGCACTTCTATGAAATTATGTCATTGCTTTTAATTTGCTGAGCTGCATAAAATTAGAAGATCCCTTTAGCAGCATCAGTGCTGGTTTTTTGCCTTTTACTGTAAGGATAGTCTGGTTTCCGTAACAGCTGCCAGTACTTGATGGAAACATAGATTGTGTTATTTTTGCAATTCAGAAGAGAAGCAATTAATTTGTATTTCCCCTCTAGTTTTCTGCAGATGAAGGACTGTCTTCTCATTTTTAACAAGTATTTATATGAAAACAAGAATTTTTCCCTGAGGAGCTTGTCTCCTGCTGCCTAACCGTAACTGAAATTTATAAACCTGTATTTGTATCACCATAATTAGCTCTACTGTAATTAATTGCAATAACACAAATGGGTTTGTAGCTGCAGGTGAGGAATAAGCAGTAAAAATCAGTGGTCTTCAAAATTTTATCTAAAATGCCATTTCACAGAAAGGGAGGGAAAAAATAAGACAGAGCAATGTAGAAAATGGTTCCTGAATAAATGAGGGCTTATCTGCCTATCTTAGGATTTGACTAATGGAAAAGATATTCTTGCCTGTAGAAAATATATAATTTGATTTTTAGATAGGAAGGAAAACCACTTTAGAATTAGCTACTGCATTCCTATATGTGTAGCTATAGGGCATGTGGACAAAGAAGGCTTCTTGCTCTTTACTTCAAGATTCTGAAACCAAACAAAAGGGGTATAATTAGGGAAGGAAGATCTCTGTCCAGATCCCCTCCTCCTGATGTGCACAAGTTTCATGTTCATGTGTGTAACCTATGAACAGGTGCTTTTCTACTTTAAAAAATAAATGTTTCAAATGAAATGGTAATCATAAACTATATAAGTAAACATTACAGAGTTGTTCCTTCTAATAATATTAAATATTAACTTATAAGAAGACACATAGACCTGCATCTTGCTTAAAAAAGCTATTATGTTCTGATTGTTTCTTATTATACTTTGGGAGGGATAAACAACTTGCAGGCCCTAACTCCTTTGGGTATGTGATTAGCATCTTTCAAAATCACACAAAAGATTAAGGTGGTGAACTCCCATGAGCAAAAGCACAAGTTTAGGAATGTAATTAGGGCACTGATAAGGGAATATTAGCATAGAGTTTGATGATAAAATGGAAGTATATTTCAGCTTGCTGAATTATTTTTTTATTGCTCAAACTGTTTGAGGGTGGGTTTGGAAATGAAATGGGAGAGCTTAAGATGAATATTTTGCATAACAGAATGATTAATGCTGTAAGGAGAGTTGAAGTGATTTATAATATATGTGGCTTCTAAATTAGTAGCCATGAGGGATATGTTCAAAGACTGGTAGAAAAGCACAATATACAACTAATAAGTAATTTAAAGAGCAGATAAATTATATATAGTCAAGAATAGTACAGATAGGGGAAAGAGGGTATAATTTTTTCACAGATTGTATGTTAACTCCAAGACAAGTAAATTACATTGTAAAATAAAAAAATATGCCATTTATTTCAATATGTAGCTCTTTGTCAGGTTTTAATTTCCTTTATGTGTGTTAGGAAAAATGTTCACATCAATGAAATTGATTACCAAATGTTGATACCCTTCTGTTGGTGGGTAGCACGTGGCTCTTTGAGTAATTTTATAAGTTGAACATTAGTAGTGACATCAAAATCCAATCCTTGCAGACATCTGTGAGGAAAGCTGATAATGAGTGGGACATGCCCCCATCCTGCTGTGCTGTTCTCTGTCATGTCTGCAGTAAAGCCACTGATATTTCAGTTCTGCTGAGAATCTAATGCAAAAATAAGCTGGATGTTAGAGATATAAAAGCTACATACTTTTTGGAGTAAGAGCTGCAAACCAGGTCCTTTATCTGTTAAAGAGCTCTAAGATTTCTGTTCAGAAAAGTTGGCTGAGTATACTTTTTGGTATAATAAGTCCCCAGAAGAGCTAGCAAAGAGCTGACCTTGAAAAAATTAGCATGCTGTATTCTGATACCGAAGCTGTACCCTTGAGGGGAAGATGGATAGTCTGCTGCAATGCTCTTTAACTCTGATTGTGCCTCACTCTTTTCAACTCATTAGTTGATGAAAAAGCATGTGTTCCTCCATGTTTTCTCACAAGTTCTGCCCTGGCTGTTCATCTTTGCTTTTCCCAGGTGAAGTGGTGCTTCTGGTTCCAATGCCAGCAGATGGCCCAGCAGATTCATGGCAGCTTTTGCCTGATGGAAGAGCAGCTTCCCCTACAACTTCTTTTACCCAGGAGGACATCAACGAAGGCATTGTGTGGTACAGGCACTCTGGATCTGAAATAGAAAGTGACTCCTTTCAATTCCAGGTACTCCTCATCATATTCATGGGGGGAGTCACACAGCAGTTCTGCTGACATTTTTCTCTGAGATTACTGTCTGCTGTTCCCTGTACATTGTGACCCAAAGCTTTAATAGATACACATACATGTACACATACCTGCACACACAAACAGGTGTGTAAATATACATTTGTATTCACATACAGACTTACGTGTGTATGGGTGCATGCTGCTTGCCTGTAGATGAATATACATGTGCTTACATGTCAGGATGGATGCAGCCCATCATTGTATTCATGGGAGACTCTTACTCATGCACAAGAGAGCTTTTGCTGCATGTGAACCCCCAGGCTTTAATCTGTGGCAGTGAAGCCAGCCAGCTACCCATACTGTTGAGCCACGTGCAAGGACGTTAACCTTCTGGATGTCAAATCACAGGCCATATTGCAAATCTGAAGAAATTTGTCTGTCAAGTAGCATCTAACATGTAAGCTGCTAATAGCTGGCCTGTTTTCCTGTGCAATTCCAACTCAGGGAGGAAAGGGGTTTTGTAAAAAAGAAAGGATGTTGTCCTAGTGCCTTCTAGCTTGTCAGAGCAGGAAAGTTCTCTGAGATCAAGAGTCCCCAGAACTAATAGGCAAGCAGATCTGCACTTACAGCTTCCAAAGGATGAAACCAGTAGGCTTGTAACATCCCATCAGTATGACAGGATGGCAGCATGTTGGCTGTCCTAGATAATCCTCCAGCTGAGTGCTGGATCTTCATGAGAAGACCCTTTCATAGGTCCTCTAGTATCCCTGTGATCCAGACGTCTGTGAAAGGGCTTCCCTGTGCAAGGTGTGTTACTGCATCTCATATCCTGGCTGGTTTGGTGCACCATTTGCAGTTCAGGGGGTTCAACCCCTCGATCTTGCATGGCAAATACATCGCCCTGTCACAAACCCTGTAATATTTACTCCAAGAGCAAAGTGTTCTGAGTGCCTGTTTGTAAATTGTTTTGCAACCCTCAAACCCAAGCAACCCTCCTACTTTCTGCAGTCTCTAAGCTAATAATTCAGTTTTTACTAGAGTATTTCTTCTTGCAAACAGACAAAAAGGTGCAAATACTCCCCAGCAGATGTAACACTACAATAAATCCCATCTCCCTACAGGTTGTAAAGTTCCTTAGACAGGTCCTTGCTGTTTGCTTGGAAAGTTTAACAGCCTCCCATAATGCTAAGCCTGTGTGAACACTTGCATGTGGTATTTGTTACATCTGGTTTACAAGTCAGAAGCTTTTACTGTAGCACCAGAACAGCAATTAAGGTAATTTCTAAAGTAATTAACATAAGTGATAATGAGGAATTTGTGAGCGTCAATGTTGAACAAGCTAATCTTTAGCTTAATTGCTACATTCCTCGTATAGAGTATGCATTTTGCATGAGCTAAATGTTTGGGTTTGCTATCTTGGAGCAGTAGCAATAACTGTATGGAGACCTCTACTGAGAAAGAAAGTGGCGATGGCCTGGGTCACATCTGGAGACGAGAACACATCTGTCCAAGTCTTGAACTGTCCATTGGGGCATCTCAGAAGGTGTTGACACTTTGTTTTCATCAGTATTTCGGCAGTTACCATGCAGGTGGCATCAACTCAAAACAGGGCCAGCAAATGGCTAAAATAATTTCATTCACTTCAGCAGAGCATGCATTTTTATGCATTTTTAATGCATTTTCTTGAAATTAAGTTTGGGCTAAAGTCCATTCTTGCTTACAAAGTGCTCTATTGGTTTGAAGCATGGACTTCCATTCCTACTGAAAGATAAAGCTGTAACTGTGTCCACCAAAGAAAGAGGGTGTATTTGGGTGCTTGCCTTATCTCAGGATTGCTGTGAACATTTGCAGGCTTATCTCTAGGGGATGGTTTGTAAAATTTCCTTTGAATTTTTACAAATTTAATATTATTTGCTTTATATGTCATTACTGCAGGTTTGCCATTTTGATTTAGATTCTGTTGACTTAACCTTGGTGTTTTAGTGGGGTATGGAAAATTGTTAGGTGTCTCTGAAGCACAAGCACAGTTTATCTGGGAAGATACTGGGATCACAGGGAGTCACTGCCAGTGCAGTGCTTTTTATTAACAGACTAGTTATTTTCACCTTGTCAGCACAACCAACGGTCATTTTAAGGGTGGGAAAAAGGTTTAAAAACCCATTATTTTTTTCCATTCCTGTGATGAAAAGTTCCATTAAGGTGTACAGACAGTTGAAGTAAAAATCAGTAGAACTATGGCAGTCACTGGGGGAAGCAGGAATGAACAGCAGGTAGGGAACTGACAAACAGATACCTTTGTAAATGTTAATAAAGAAGTCAACCATTTCTAGATCGTGCAAGCAGTAATGGTTAGTATTTAAAGGCCTTAATTCCCATTCACTATCATTCATGTATGCTTTGGGTTGGTGTTTGCTGGAAAAGTGTGTCATTGCCTTCCCAGATCAGGGGAGGAGCAGAGGAAGTGTATGAAACTGGTCTAGAAACGCAGTGGTGTCCTCTGCCAGGTATCCATTCATGTAATCTTCTCTTCCCAGGTATCTAGCTCTGCCAGTCCACAGTCCAGCTTGCAAAGTCATGTCTTCAATGTTGCTGTTCTCCCACAGACACCCAGAGCTCCTCAGCTTTCCCTCGGCTCCTCTTTGCACATGGCTGTAAGTATGAACCAACACCACTGGCTGATGGTTTCTGTGTTCCCACTCTTCTTGCAGCACTGCACAGTGACCAGAGCTCACATAAAGCAGTTACCACTGAGTGTTCATTCTTCTCCTTGCTATTGTGCTTGATTCAAAGATTGAACTAGATCTATGAAACAGGGTATGTGCACCAGATAGGTGGCTGAAGTAGAAATGATAAAAAAGACAGGTTAGAAGAGTAAAGACAGGGGAGAAAATACCCATGAACAGTTGAAAATCTCAATATTATGAGTGCTGAATGTATAGACTGGAAAGGAGAGGGATGCAAAGGTGTTTAACATCTTTTTATGGAATTCTTACCCTTTCCTGAAAAGCATTAGGAATGGCAGTAGTGAAAAACTGTGGGTTAGAGAGACTGTAGTGAATAGATCTTGCCAATAATACCACAGTAAGCTATCAGAACTGTAGACCACCCACATTAGGAGGTTTTTATTCATCATTCTAACATCAGAAACATAGATCATAATGTATGTGGAAAACATTCAGACAAGCCCTGCATCCATGGAACTGAACCTTTTATTCCATCATCAACTCTGGGGGTGACCATTTTGATAAGAGTGGTCTCCTAATGTCATTATTTTCCTGAGTGTGTTAATTGAAAAGATGACCTGGAAGTTTAAAGTTGGTTTTGTGAGCTCTCAGACTTTGGTGCATGTCTTTTCCGTGTCCCCATCACACATGTGGGTGCATTCCAGCATTCTTATCCTCTTCTCCTGCTTGTCTGCTGTTTTTTGATTCTGCAGGGAGGGATCCCAAGTGAATGGGCTAGAGGCGAGCTTCAGGGCTCAGCACCCAGGTTACCCATTGGAATGCACAGAGAGCCAGGACCCCAGAGGCAGAGTTTGATTTAGGCATCATGCTTGCCTCATAGCTTTGTTGTGTTGAGAAAGCAGAGATGAGGACTTGCAAGAGACATGGGAAGATCTGAGGCCAACCCTTCAGGCAGGAGAGGCATGTAGGGAGAGGGAGAGCTGGGTCTACAAACTTGAAGACAGCATGCAGTCATCTTTGGTATTACTCATTCCTGATGATTTATTTAGAGAATGTGAGATGCCAGCCGTACACTCAGCATTATCAAACAGAAATCTTGTGCCTTTGGGCACTCTCTGACAGACAAAAGCACCCTAAGGCAGTGCTGGAGGGTAGATGTGGCAGACCTCCCAGGGGCAACGGGTCTCAGGGAGGAGCCATGTAAGGAAAGGTGAAGGACTCCTAAGCCAGTACAGCCTGCCAGTTGTGGGACCAGGAAAAACCAAAGGAAGAGGTGGAAGAGAGATTAGTGAAAAGTTCATGACACAACAGCCTTGTCAGGGTTTAAAATAGTGGTGACCTTTCCCAGGCAATAATAAAACTGCTCAGACTGCTGCTTGGAGCAATAGCCAGCGATGTTTCTTTCTGCTCTTGACTTTCTGTTGTTGTTATTATTGATAAAATTGATGGGAGAGATATCTGGCTAAGCCGTGCACTGCTGGATTTTATAGCTAATTACACACCACAAAATCCAATAGCGCCATAAAATACGTTTTACTGAGGGGCCCCTTAAAACCTGCAAGTCCTTCCTTTGGGAGAGACAAATAGGCCTTGGAGGCAACTATGAAGCAACCATAACCTTAAATCTTTCCATTATAAAATTGCACTTCCTTGCCTCAGCATGATTGAGTTCTGTTCATTCGTCTTCAAACTCCTTCAGAATTAGACTGTCTTCTTGACTGAAGAGGAAGCACAAAATGTTAAATGTTTCCAAGTGAAAACCTGTAACTTGCTGCTGAACCTGATCATTTCACGTTCCAAAACAGATTAATTAATTGTCTGTGTTTTCAGTTTAGTTTGTTCTCTCCATATTTTGTTCATGATTATGAAATGAGCTGGATGCTTTTCATACCCAGCTGAACTGTTTAATTCAGTGACTTCTAATAGCTGTTAATTCCACAGGATTAAGGTTCATGAACACATGCAAGTTAACTGCTTTTATGCACTTAGGTCTGTTCGTTCAGCACTGTAATTCCTCTAACACACTGCCAGCCTTTAGCTAATGATATGATTGTAATGGAATGATTAGAACATTTTTAGAGGGATTTAAAACAAGGGGAAAGCTTTGGTTCCTCTGTATTCCAATGGAAATGGCTGAGTTGTTTCCAGGATTTCTTTTAAAAGCAAATCCAGTCTAACCGTGTCAGACTACACCAGAAAACCACATAGGCAATTGATTAGATCTTCATCCATGGAGGTTTTGATCAAATTAGATTTTCCTGTATCTCTTCTTAGTTGCTGTAGGTCAAAAAAGAAGAGAGACTTGGTTAAGGTTCCGCCCATCCATCCCTTGTCAGTTTTAGGTCTAAGACTTAAGCCTTTACATTCAAAGACACTTTTATATTTATTATATTTAACAACAGCAAAGCAAATCCTATTTCAGTGCATTTTGGGGTGAATTTTCCCATTTCTCTGGCCTTGATGCTCGTGGTTTAATGTATTTATTGAGGTGCTGGAAGACCGTGTGACAGTGATTGAGCCCCATCACCTCTCCTTTGTAGACCCGGAGATTCCCAGTGAGAAAATCCTGTTCAACGTGACCGTCCCTCTCCTTCCTGGCCAAGGCAAGTGTACCTATTGAGTTAATGGCAGCTTGCTGCTGAATTAATTGCTGTGCTTTCTGATCACATCATTTTCCCTTAGAGTATCATTCTTTGGCTTGTTTAGGAGCTAGCCACACTGCTCAGGCAGTTTTCTAACTATTGTCTGGAATATATTGAATGTTGTGCCCCCTGGCTTTCTGCTTTCCAGCTCTCTAGTGAGAGGTATTTGAAGGAATGACAAAGTGAGGAATCTCTGTTAATTTCTCATCTCCCAAGAAGTTACAGCCATCTTGCTCATTCAGGAACCACTGAAGATGTAAAAAGAAGCACCTGGGAAGAGAAAAAGAAGCTGTGGTCTTTGATATCTTGTTTTAAAAATAAAATGAATTCCTGCTGTTAATACTGAGCTCTCTGCCTCTGTAGGTATCGTGGAGCACAGAGACAGGCCTCTCTCCCCAGTCAGGTATTTCACCCAAGCAGATATAAACCACGGCAAGATTGCTTATCGTCCGCCGACTGCAGCTCCTCACTTGAGAGAGATCATTGCGTTCTCCTTTGCAGGTAAGGAACTGGATGTTTTTTGTAGTGCCTTTCCCGACTGGTAGAGGTAGCTGGACTTCTGGTCTGCCTCCAGTCCTGAAATGACTTCATGGTTATGTCTATACTCGTGAGAGCACGAGGCTTGAATGATAGGAAGCAGAAATCTGTGGTTTGATAAGCAACGTTTAGTGAATTACAGGGTTGTGGCAGCATTCACTGCAGCATTTAGAATTGCTGATGCTGATACTAGGTGCTGTGCTGAGCAAACTGCTGATCTGATGTGGGATTAGGAACTGTAGCCCTTCCCATGTTTGAGATCTTTGATGCACTGGCAGTTTAGTCCTTGAGATTGAGACTAGAATTGATGAGTATGAGCTGACTCAGTTTAACCAGGATATTAGAAGATTTCTATCATCAGAGGAATAACGGTCTGGAGCAGGAGGTAGAAGGGCAAAAATAGGACAAACTTCAAGCATCTTTGCACAGGATTGTGCAATGAAGTGACAGTACATGGTAGATGCAGTTCTGTGTATCACCATGCCTTTCGCTAACGTCAAGAGGCATTTCACAGTTTGGAGGAGGGGGTAGCATGTTATCTCTCATTATCTGAAGCAAAGGCACTTGCTCCCTCCAAAAGTTGCTCCAGTTCACATCAGTATGTGCTTTCCTGCCTGACCACAATTACTCTGTGCTGGTGTTTGTCCCCTCAGGTCTCCCGGAGTCAGTGAACTTCCGATTCACAGGTACGTGAACCATTTGCTCTTTCCGGGACAAAGCAGATTTTATCCTTGTACCCTTCGTGCTGCCTGCTATTCCTTGGCTTTTCTTCTGCTACAGGCACACCTATGGGTGCTCAATAGGAATTTCTGGAAATGCACGTGCCTGGGGAGTATGAATTCATCTGTATCCCAGCAGTGTTTTATAGAAGCTAAGCTGCAGCTCAGTAGAGACATCTTTTTCCAGTAGTTGCCTGGAATCTGTCCTAAAAGCCTGATTTCTCCTAGTGTGAACAAGAACATCAGAGTTTTACACTATTTTGGGTTTTTTTAATACAGTATTGGAAACATTTCCACAATTAAATTACTACTGATAATTTGCTTGGCTGTTTAACACATCATTCCCTTTCCATGTATTTTCTAGCACAGGTATGCAAAATGTTCTACTGGCAAGGAGAAGTCCATGTTCTGATTTATGAGTGCATCTGATGCGCTCATAAATCAGATATATAGAAGACAGTATGTACAGATACAGACTTGTAGAAGCTACATTTGTCCTGCCAGGAGTCAAGTTAGGGGCAAAGATAAATACTCTTGTCAGGCATGAACTGTGTGTTTATGTCCTCAGACAGAGGTGTAGTGAAGGTGGGAGAGAAGTCAAGATGTGGGGTGGTGATTTTGTATATAGAAGGGTGAATTTTCCAGGTGAGCCACTGAAAACCCATCGTTACATTCAGGTGTGTGGATTTTGTCTGTGTCTAGTGTCTGATGGAGAGCACACAACCCCGGAGATGGTGTTTGTCATTCATTTGCTCTCGGCGGAACAGCAGCCTCCAGTGTTCCAGATCACAGCTCCATTCCTGGAGGTCAGCCAAGGGGGCAGAGCCACCATTGGTGAGTAGGGCACAAGGGATGGGGTGCAGAGCTCAGCCTGAGGTGCAGTGTTTGTTGCCAGGAGGCCACATGGATGGAGCAGAGGGGAGTTTTGGTCTCACTCACCTCTGTCTATTGTAGCTAAGGACATGCTTGTACTCAGCAACCACTGAGAAAACTATGCGCTTCTGTCTCATAAGCTGAGGGCTTGCATAGCTGTCATTCATGAGCCATGCTAGCAGTAAGTTCTCCGATACATCCTCTGATCTGAGCATCATCAGGGGACTAATTATTTCCATGAAACCAGAAAGGTCTTGGGTTAGGGCAGCTCCAGAATTATTCTGATTTTCACATACTGACTGAGTTACAGTTTTTTCACTCCATTCACAAGAGCACGTCACAAAACCTAAGGGATATTCCCAGTGTAGTGCCTGAGGATGCTGAAGCTGCACTCTCTTCTCCGACACAGGGATACAGCTAGCTGTGAGTGACACGGATACAGCTCCTGAGGGTCTTTTCTTTGAGCTGGTGAAACCTCCCCGTCATGGCATTGTGCTAAAGTACAGTGCAGGCATGCAGGAGCACATGGGAGCAGGTGAGTTGAGCAGAAGTCTTCATCAGCACCAGAGAGGGGTCAGCGTGTGCCTGTCCACATAGCTGCTTTAGTTGACCAGGACAGGACAGATGCTCCTGGCAGATAGGGCTGCATCCATAAGTGTGTGAATCCTCTGCCTGTAACCAGCTGCTAATCAAAAGGCTGGTTTGTTTTTCATGGTAAGTCATATCTGAAGTAATTAATTGAAGTAACCTAGTGAACATTTCTACTAAAGTCCATGTAAATCTGTTGTTATCCAGCAGTCGAAAGCTCCTGTAGAGTTTTACTGTTCATTTTGGTGGCAGCTATGTCCACTGCCTGATCAGATGAACAAATATTAGATGTAGGAGAGTAGTGCAAACAGAAGACGTGGGGAGGGAAACCTTATCTAGCTATGACAGGCATGAGCTTCCAAAGCAGCTCGGAAGAGAGGAGAAGCTGTGCACTCCCTGGGAATTTTGAAGGGAATCTCTGAAACGCTGAAGGTTACAGCTTTTTCTCTGCCCTGCATGTACATGAGCCCACTAATAAATGCCTTCATAACTCACGTCTCTGTAAGGACAGTATTAATTGCCAGTTTAGTACATTATTAAATCCTTTTCTAAATTGGAGCCCCTAGGTCATTTGAAATGGGTGTTCTGAAGACAGCCTTTCTGACTTGTGCATTTTCCTTTTGGGAAGGTGACACCTTCACCTATGAGGATGTTACTCGAAATGCTCTGCAGTACGTGCATGATGGTTCATCAGCAACAGAGGACAGCATGGAGATCTCTGTCACGGATGGTGTCACCACAGTGACCACAGTGCTGAGGGTGGAAGTGTCCCTGCTGGATACCAATGGTCCTCAGCTGGCTCCAGGCTGCTTGTTGGCAGTCACCGTGGCTAGTAAAAGCTCCGTGACTCTCTCTCGATTGCACCTTGCTTATATTGTGAGTTTTCATCTATTTCTAAACCTAGTGAATGCTGCCAGCCGTTGTCCTTATCACTTTCTTTCTCCCCCCAAGGAGTGGATTCTTGGTAGAGAGCTCGAGTTTTGACTGTGTCCTGACTAGTGCTGCCAAAAAGGAGATAATAGACGCTTTCATCCAACAGGGTTTTAAGGCTATCCTTGTTTGACTGGAACAGAGGTGAACTGCCATGCTAAACATGAGAACTGAGTTAATCCCAGATTTTTGTATCAGTCAGGCTTGCTGATAAAGCTCATGGATTTGCTAAGCAATAATCCCTTGAAAATTTCATCTCCCACATTCCCCTTCTGAAATTGCCTGGTTCTTTTTCTGGATGTATTTGAAGGTGGGAGGTTTCAGCAATCCAAGATGCTGCACTCCTTGGTAGCTTGGAGTTGGTTCCAGGAGCTGCGTGTTGTACAGGAGTTAATCTTACTGGTGAAATTCAGAAGGTGTTTTACTCCTTGCAGATGACTTAGCAGCAAGTGCACGAGCAGTGGATTTCAGATATGCAGATATGCTCCCCTTAGGGAGGAGAGATTGCAGTGCAGGCTGGAGAGACCTACAGTAGTGGCTGTCAGAGATGATTAGGGAGCTGCAGGGGGTAAGGTAGAGTAAGATTAATGTTTTTTCTAAGGGATCAGTCCTGTTCTCCTCTTAAGGTGGAGGGCTGACAAGGGAGCTGTTCAGGCTTAATCTGAGTAAGAAAACAACTAGGGAAAAGATGTCAGTCCTGACCCATATGCTGAACATATGATGACTTCTGCTTTTGGGTCTTACCTTTCAAGCAACCAACAAGAATTTATAGAAGAAAGATGACATCTGAGTTGGGATATCATAGAGATGGTTGTGCCTGATGTAGTTAAGAAGAGTCAAGATCAGCTTTTAGTTCAATGTAAACCTGGCTTTTGCAGCGTTGCTCCACATTAAGCTTCACTAGAAACTGAATTTAGCTCTGTGTTTCTGTCTCAGGCAATGGTGAGCAACAGTTACTCCCTGTGCCAGCTTATTAGCTAAAATTTGGCTCACTGTGTCTGGATAATATTACATAATTGGTCCAGTCCACTAGGATTGTAAAGTAATTTGAAAACAAAAACATCAGGTTAATGTCTGTGAGATTGTGTTGATGTGCTCCAAAGACAGAAAGAAATTTCTCTGAGCTGAGAAAATAAAAATACATTTTGTGGTAGATTCTGAAAATGTCAACCCAGTTGACTTTTTTCACCTATAGAGCTTCATTTAATACTCACCAGCTGTGGGTCTGACCCAGCTAGCTTGATATGTTCCCCTGTAAAACATTTTATTCCTCTTTCCATTTTTAGGGGGGGAAACAAAAGTTCATCTTGTTTCATTTTGATTTGGTTTGTTTCTTTACGTTTAGGACAACAATTCTCTTGACTCAGAGATCAGAATCCAGTTAATATCTCTGCCTGCATATGGCACTCTCTTACGGATGTTGGGCTCTCATGATGAGGAGCTTTCCAAGGTTTATAATTTCACCATGGAAGACATCAACAACCATAGGATCAGGTATCAAAGAGCATTTCTCCTTCAAGCTATGTGTTTAAAAGCTTGGTGGACTTTCCATAGGGATTTCTTGGCTGTGTTATGTTAGTGTATCAAATAATTTTTTTGTCTTTTCTTGGCTCTTGCATCCTATCAGATTATGAATGAAAGCATTTCCTGTGTGCAGAATTAGGTTAGGTGTGCATTCACCTCTAAATGCAGGGATGAGATGTATTTGCCTGTCAGTGAGACTCCCTGACCCAGATTGTGCTCTGACTTTCACAGCTACTCCACCATGTTTGAGACCAACAATCAGCCAGTTACAGACATCTTCCACTTCGTTGTTTTTGATGCTGATAACAACCAGCTTGATAGACAGATGTTCACCATCACGATCACGTCTGCCCCGACAATGCCATCACTCATTGCTTTTGCTGACCATATCACAGTAAGTGGCTACCCAGGATACTAGAAACAGTGACAAGAATGTCTTAGATGTGAAGAATTGACCAGTGTACCTGGCCTGAGGGGAAATGACTGAAGAAACATGATGTTGCCCATTCAATCCTGAGTGCAAAGGGCTAACAAATTACTTGGAGGCCAGAGGAGGCTGACAATATGCTGCATACCTGAGCCTCAGCTGCGTACATCTGTTCTAGTCAAGAGCTGGGCTGTCCCTAGCATGTCTTGTTGGTATCAGTGCAACAAGTCTGATCTAGCCCTGTTTAATATTTCATCCCTTATTTTACCAGCTTGTGTGTAAAAGATGAGCAGAAGACAAGTCTTGAAAACATCTGGTGCTTTGAACTGGTACACAGCATTTCACGCTCCTTATCAAAGCCTTTTGAAGTCATCTCCCTCTTTTTCAGCTTTGCATTCCCCTTCCCTTGCCTTCAAAAGGCTCTCCTCAACAAGAAATGTAGATCTCACCTTTCAGGAGGTCAGCATGACTCTGCCAGTTCTCTTCTTGCCCTGATAAAGCACTCAGAGGGGGGCAGGCTGGCTTTGTTCTTAACATCCCACCTCACCTCCCAGTTGGTTTGATGCTTAACAGACCTAGGGGAGGACAGGACAGGACTTCGGAGACTGGGCAAAGCTATTCCATAGAGGCAGACTTGTTCTGCTCATGGGTTGCAGCGTGTTGTGTGCAGCACAACACAGTGTGTTGTGTGGGAGTAGTTTTTATATTCATTTGCCTTCCAGGTGGATGAGGGAGGCAGAGTCCCACTGCTGGCTCATCACCACTTAGCTGCTGATTATGATACTGCTGCCAAGGAAGACCTGAGGGTCAGAGTTATCACTCTGCCTATGTATGGCTACATTGAAAACACTAAGACAGGTAAACTGCTTGGCTGTCACTTCTTCTTTTTGGCTGATGAAAGGGAATGTAGGCATTGCCATGCAGAAGCATGCTGAAGCACGTGCTAATCTGTCTCACCTGCAGTTCCTCATTGCAGAGCTGGTTGTCACCTCGCAGCTCATAAGGTCAGCATTACAAGATAAACTGTCTCTGGGGGGCATTTCCTCCTAATTCTCATTTGTTGAAGACTGGTCTATGCTATGAGACTGGGAAATTAAGAGCCTTTTCAAGGCTCTTTTCAAATGAAAATACATTTGTTTATGTATTTGGCTGTCCTTGTTACACGGAACAAACTTTGCTGGATTCCTCTAAATGTCCCAGCAGGCTTTAAGGCTGTGAGAGCTGTGGCAGAGCATGGCTGGTAACATTCTTTTATCTCATTGTATTACCAAGAAAAGGTAGGATTTATACTATGTTGTCCAAAGATGTTCATTCAGAAGACTTGTCTGCTTAATCCTGTACATCGTCCTAACAGGAATGGAATGTATCATTTTACTTAAATCATAACCTGCCATGTAAAATATCACTATATGGCCAGCACAGTGGCTTGTTATAACAGTGATTGCCTTTCTTCTGGAGAGCACAGGTTGCTAACCATTAGACATCATCCCTCCTGATAGTGTCCTGTGAATGAACTCCAGTTTGTGCCATTGTGGTTATGGTGAGCTTCTCTCCTTGAACATGCAACAGCTGGATGATTTTCTTGGGTATGAGACTTAGTTTTGCAAGGTGAAGCTCAATGTAGAGGTTGTGGGAGGCCAATGGCACATTGCCTATTGTCTCATCTCTGAAAAAAGCCTGAGTAATTCAGGGATGTGGGCTTGCTTGTATTATTCATAAAACTTCAGCTTACCTAATGACTACTCTAATGCAGCAGATGCTGCTTTCTACAAAGGTTACAAGATGTGTGAAAGCCATGTTGTAGGAATGAGCATCCTTCTGCAGCCTTCATAATGTGCCATTCTTCTCCTAATCCTGCTTCATTTAATTTATCAGTGAATTGAACATTCTTTCTCTACTGGTGTTCTGATTTGCAGGTGAGAATTTTGGCCCACAGAGTGAGTCTGCTGTGACTACAGATGCATCCTTTTCCCTTCAAGATGTTCTGGAGAACAGCATTTACTACTTCCAGAGTGTCCATGAAAGCATTGAGCCAACAAGTGATGTTTTCAGCTTTTATGTGAGCGACGGCTTCAGCCAGTCTGAGGTGCAGAGCATGAACATCACAATTCAGGTACACCTTTGCTCTCTGGCTGCCAGAGCCCTTTCCTTTCACATAGACACATGGCTTTTAAACTACATGCTCACTGCTTTGTAATACATGGGGAGGGGATTAAAAGGAATTTCCATCCTCCTCTCAGTTTCCTTGCCCAAGTACAGGCACTTAATTTGCCTGTGATGAGAGACAGTAGTTGTGCATTGCATCTTCTTCCTCAGGGCTTATTTCTATGGTGTCTCCTCCCTCTTAGAAGCAGCCATGATGCTGGATAGATTTGGAGAAACTGGTGTAGCTCAGTAATGGGTATCAGCACCAGTACTGTAATTCGGGAGCTTGTACTTCATTCAGGTGGGCAGCAGTCTTTTCCCTTGACTAATTCGCTTTTTTGACTGGGACCCATGCAGAGACAGAATGATGAACCCCCAAAGATGGTCCTGGAGCCTGTCAGGGTGCGCAAGGGCTCAGTTGTGGTGATTACCAACGCCTCCCTCAACCTGCAGGACTTGGACACCCAGAACAGTGAGCTTGTCATCATGGTTAGCAGAAGTCCTGAACATGGTAAGGCCCGACAAGCTGGCAGTGTGAGAGGGAGAATGTCTTTGTGCATCAATGTCTGTATGTTTGTGTGTGATAGAATCCTAGAATGGTTTGGGTTGGAAGGGACCTTAAAGCTCATAGTTCCAACCCCCTGCTGTGGGCAGGGACACCTTCCACTAGACCAGGTTGCTCCAAGACCCTCCAGCCTGGCCTTGATATGAGAAAGGAGCCTGGTGTATTTGTATAAAGCACATTTAGTCTGTGTTTGGACCAGCAACCACAGAAGCATTATGCTTCAAAACAGGCCTATTCTTTGAGATTTGTCCCTCGCTCTTTGTAGAAGAGAAAGGGGGACTGCATTTCCCTAGAAAGTTACCTTTTCTGTTACTCCATTTCCTTCTGTGGGGTTCAGTTCCAAAGAGCTGGGCAACCAGCATCTATCTGCAGTGACAAAGCAAGGCAGGGTGTCAAGTGAAGGCTGGTGTCATGTTAAGCTAGCAAGGGCTGTACCCTCTTTTTAAGATCTCATGTGTGTAGCCAAATTCTTACAGGTTTTAACAATAAGCAGGTAACTTCCTTCAGTTTTGCTGGTAAGGCTGTGTCCACCTCTGTACATCCCACTGAGAGCTGGCACTGAAAGAGTCCCCAGCAGGCTGTTACTCCCCTTAACCTTCATCCATCTATTGTTTGTCAGGTAACCTTCGCAGGAGGCAGACTGCTACGGAGCCCCCAGAGCATGGACATGTGCTGTCCATGGGCTCGTCCTTCACCTACCAGGACATTTTGGATGAGCTGATTGTTTATACTCAGAGTGGGGCAGCAGCACAAACAGATGAGTTTGGCTTCTCCATCACGGATGGTCTCTACACACAGATGGGGAGGCTGGAGTTCTCCATGGAGCTGCCGAAGAAGCAGCCACCCACGTTAGCTGTCAACAGGAACCTGCAGCTCCCAGCTGGTACGGGGAAAGGGAGGAGAATGATGTTGCTTGGTATTGCTGTATGGTCCAGTCTAAACCAGTTTCTTAGCTGGATTACCTGAAACTGGTTTTGGACTTTTTTCTGTGGTCCAGGCTCTGCAGCACGCCTCACAGATCAGCACTTGAAAGCAGCAGCTATTTATTTAGATGACACAATGATTAGATTTGTCATGAAGCGGGACCCCAGCATGGGCCATCTGCAGCTGACCAAAACTGATAATCCAGTCCAGATCTCTGTGAAAGGACCTGTCAAAAGTTTCACCCAAGCTGATATAAATAAAGGTGAGAGCACTTGGTTTTAGGTAATCAGCAAGTGATGTGTCTGATTTAGATAGTCCTGTGAGCAGCAGCGAGTTGGGACTTGATGATCCTCATGGATCCCTTTCAACTTGAGATATTCTGTGATGCTCTGATCATTATGTGAGGGGGAGGATGACTTGAAGCGGGGATGGGAGAGGTGAGATGGTTGTGTTAGAGCAGAAACATGTATCATTAAACAAGTGTTAAGAAGTGTCTCTCAGCAGGAAAAAAAAAGAATAAAGAGCAGAAGCAATGAAACCCAAATCCAGGATCTCTGTCAAGCCCCAAGTCCCTCAGCTTATGGTGCCAGCATTGTTCCAACCTAAGAATTAAATGATACAGCCTGTAATAAACACCTCTTTTCTCCTCTCCCTCTCTCCAGGGCAAGTGGTGTACAGTCACAAGAAAGGGGATCCTGGTGGAAATTTTGCCTTCACCTTTGATGTGGTTGATGCAGACGGCAACAAACTGACAGACCAGGTCTTTTATATTACTGTATTAGGTAAAGATCGTGTTGAAGTCATGTTTTCTTTGCTGCTGAGCTCAGGCCTTCATAGATTCCCATCCCACATGTACTGCAAGTTAAGATGTAATTCTTGAGGTTTTATTTGTTGTTAATTCAAGTTTGGGGCATGAGGAGAGTTTGCGGATGTAAGGATTAGTTCTTCGGCTTCTAACAGGCTCACTGAAAAAGGCAGAAAATTTCCCTTTAATATCTTCATACTGTCTAGATTGTCTTTAATGCATTACAGTGTTACAGTTCCGTTGATTAATGCCAAGGCCCAGAGTACCTGTTTTGGAATTAACCAGTCTGGGAGGTGTTCATGTGTATGTTGGTTTTGCTTGAGCATTTTCAATTAACACCAAGAAAAAGACAGTCTCCTAACTCAGTTTTGTATGTAACCTTTCAGAGGACAGATTTCCCCCCTCTATCATCGCTAACAAGGGGCTAGTCCTGGATGAGAACTCGGCTAAGACGATCACCACCCTCCAGCTCTCTGCCACTGACCAGGACAGTGAGCCAAGACAGCTCCAGTACAAGCTCACCAAGCAACCTCAGCTGGGGCACCTGGAGCATGTGGCCTCCCCAGGTTGGCAAGGCAGTATTTTGCTCGCTATGTACTCTGTGCAGCAAAGCACTGGAGTCAGAGTCCTAAAGATTCACTGCAGGAAAAATGTGCCTAGAGGCAGCAGCACAGAATTATCTTTCCTGATAGAAATCAAATGGTCATTAGCCCAGAGAGTTGAAAAGTAGGGTGAGTGGAGGCAAGGCATCCTGATGATCACACATGAAGATTTATTCAGCCCCTGGGTCAGTTTATGCCCAATGCTAACCTTACCTGGGGAACTCCACAGATGAGTTCAGCTTGCTGCGGTGTGGATCTCCTCTTTCAGGACCTGTTGCTGCATCTGCATGACAAGCAAACCTTCAGCCTTTTCTGTGACCAAATATAGTACAATGCCCAAAAGA
>JANHGB010025643.1:0-15133 GCA_026283785.1 Coracopsis vasa | reverse complement strand
CTGAGACTACCAGTCCATATACCAGTATATAAAGAAAAAAAATACAAACCCAGTTAATATCCATATCCTTTGCTTAAAGCAGTGTTGTTCAAAACTCTGGTATATAGCATTAGCATTATTCTGATGTTCCATGCATCATGCTAGAGATCTGTTTTATGACTCTGAACAAGAGTTTTTCCTCTCCCTTAAAAGGAATTTAGTTATTTTGCCATAAATGACACTGGGCAAATGGGACCTCATGCTGGCTGCACTGTAAGAATAATTTTAACTATCTCGTGACCTTCACTGTCTCACAAAATGCAAACTACAGGAATAGCAATTTGTCACATCCGTACAAGCCTAATTGTAGCTTCACTTTTTCAACTTTATTTTAGGCATCCTGCACTGATGGGAAACTATTCAATCACTTGGAAACAGTGTGGCGTTTCAGCCCAGGTATCCCTGGTTATCCAAGGACATGTACATTGGATTTTTCAGTAAGTAGTGGCATTCAGACTATCACGTGCTGGGAACAGGGCATAGAAACAGTATCTTCAACTGTGCTTTTTTTTATTAAATGTGTGGTACTCATTCGTTTTTGTTTTTCTTTTTTAACATAAACCCTAAAACCAAGTTAGTTTTAGTCGCTACTATCCAAAAAATCTTGGGAAGTTTACCATATGCAAACCACTACAATGTCCTGTACAGATAGCAGTCTTTGGCGAGGAGTCCACGTATCATGAAACAGTCTAGGGACTGACATCTCTCACCCTACAATTCTAAACATGCTGAAGCTTTTAGTCAAATACAAAGGGAGAAATACTAAACATACTTTGCTATTTCCCCTTTAATTGCTCTATAACCTAAGTGTTCTTGGTACTAGAAAGTAGGTATTCTCCTATCTGTCCTGCTTGGCTTGCAGTTTGATCAATTTCATTTCCTGGCTTCTAATTTTACTTTTTGATGTATTTTTAATCTTACACCTTCCTTCTATAATGAAGGTATAACATATTTTTGCTTATACCTCTATGAAGGGATATCACTGCAGCTCAAAACTATTCTTCTTTAAATCCAGTACATGATTTAGCCGTTACTCCTAGACAAGTTGTCTTTCACTCAAGTTATTGCTTTTCCATTTTGTCTATGTAGTCTGTCATCACATTGTTTTCTCACATTTTATAGTGTTAAGGGTAGGTGTTGTATTGAGCATGTAACTAAACTGGAGTTCAGAACGGGATGCCAAATTGCACAGAAATGGGTTGATCCTGCTGCCCTCTACTGGGATTCTCTGTTTTAAAAATTACCGCCTGTGAATAAAAAGAACAGCTTTTGGAGTATTTGTAAACTAGCACATTAATCTCCTCAGGTTAGTAACTTTCAGCTAATTGCAATTCATACAGTTCAACAGTAAAAAATAATCTATAGGCACTCCAAAAAATACATTTCTCATGGGATTTGCCAGTGATGTTTGCATGTTATTTGCTTGTGATATTTCATTTCTCCAGGCAAATAAGTGACAGATCCTGCTACTAACCAGCACATGTAAATGTTTAAACCCTATATTCTAAATACTGAGTCTGTGAGGAGAACTCCCCACACCACCTTTTGACATTTCAGGTCAAGAATTTCAGCTAAATGGAGTCAAAACTGGGCTTAATATGGACATTTTCACATTCTTAGGGAAAAACTACCTATACTTGTGTCTGCTTATGCCATTTTGAGGTGGCAGAAGCAAATGTAGCCAGCTGAGAAGCAGGTTGCCTCAACAAAGGCAAGTCCTGATGGACTCTAACCCTTGCTAGTTACTGACCTGCTGTGTTACTTGCCCCTGGGCCTGTGCAGGTAGGGATAGTAAGCATTTCACACCAACCTTCTCAAAACATACTGTGCAATTACAGATACTGGAAAGAAAACTTTAATTTCAAGAATGCTCATTTGCTTTAGAAAATGTAATTTGAGTTTTGGGTTATGCTGGTTCCCACAATCTACTGTATCCTGCTTTGCTAGCTTGATGCCAGAAGACATATACAAGCAGCAGAGGACTCTAGTTTGGTTTCAGCTCCTAAATGACTTGGTATGTAGATTGAAGCCCACCACCATTTTTACCATGTGCAAACTTTGTGTGTACTGTACCTGAAGTTTTTACATAATAACTGAACATGATGCCAAACTCCTTATCCCTGGCCTGCACAACTCTACATGCTCTGAACTACAGCTTTCAGACTTTCAAAAGGCACGTTAATTTTACTGATGCTTGAGGTCAGGCAAATTGTAAGTGAAGCTACACTTGGCTTACAGGCCAAGTGGTTTAATTACTTGTGTGCTCCTGTGTTGCAGCTAATGTGCATTACTCATAAGCTATTTGAGAGAAGCTGCATTTGCTCAATTTAGCATGTAATCTGCTGTTTTTTCAGAAGTGACAAAAATACTTAAATCTCAATCCAAAAGACATGCTATAGCAGGAGTGATAAAATTGCAGAAGAGCAACCTGCTTTTCCTGAAAAGTCTGTAATCATTTTGGGAAGCTTTGTGTTCCAAACCAATACCATTCCATGGCCTTAGGGGAATATTATTTAACTAGATTGAAGGCCAGCACCGCACAAAAACATAATTGAAGACTATTAGACATAAAAATGACCTTTTCTTCTGAGGGTGAAGAGAAAAGGCAGCTCCCTGCACACCTGCCTTAACAGTTAACTGCCGCAGTAGCTTCAGTTAAAATGCAAGATTCAGTAGCTAAAAGAAAATGCAGAGGCTCTAGTGCTGTGGTAAGAAGCCCAAGGGTGCAGAACAGAGAGCTTAACTGGTATGGCTATAGGCTGACATTGCTTGCCTGTGTCAGGACAGTGTGTTTTGACGCACAAAATCAAATTTGTATCTCATTTGAACATACCATAACTACAGCTACCAAGATGGAAAGACTGATTTAAAATGCTGGTGTTTCACAGGTAACTATTTCCAGCTAGGTTTTAAATGCCTCTTAGGTTTGCACTAGCTTACCTGTAAGTAAATGCCATGCAGGACTTTCTTCAGACAAGGTATGGCCCCCAGGTGAATCCTGTGTGCAAAGTAATTGAGTTATTCCTTCTCAATAGGTTTTCGTTATCCTGATTGTGATGCATCATTTATTAAGTAAAATAAAGTTTAGATAAATGGAAATGATTACCTCAAAAAACTGAATGAAGGGATTCTTCTAATTGATGAGCCTGGGGAGACAGTCCTCTGACAAAGGAATAAAGCTTTTCTTCACAGACACGCTCACCTATAGCTCTGTTTTAACTGCTCTTTCTCCTGCAGCTTGCAGACTAACTGGAGATGCTTTAATGAAGTTGTCTTTTTGTAACAGCATTTTACCACAATGGTAGACATAGAAAAACAATTCTTCTCTGTTTTCTTAAACAGGTTTCTTTTGAATTTCGTTCACTTCTACACTCAAAACTCGCTACACTATTTTTTGATGAAGTGATAAAGCAGATGGTAGCTGCCTTTGAAAGAAGAGCATCCAAGCTCCATGGTCCAGAAACAAGCATACCTCGGGAGCTAATGCTCCATGAAGTTCATCAGACGTAAAGGGAACTGCAAGAACCTCCATTACAAACTTGTCTGTACACTTCATTTGTTCAAGAGGTGCAGTGCTTCTCCTTTGGGGCATCTATTTCATACCTGAGCTTTGTGTGTGATTTTGTACTGTACAAAACACACCGGTTCAGCCAGATGTATATAGAATGTTCAAGCCACAATCAGGACAAACTTAAAGCCTTATCAACAAGAGACACTTGGCAGCTTCTGTAACACAAGGTGTCACAGGCTGCCATTTATTAACTTGTCAGACAGTTTGTGTAATCACAGCCTAAGTTCTGCCTTATCTAAGTTTATGGGAGGTTTTTTTTTCAGTTTTGTAACATACTTGTTTGGGGATTATTTTTTTTTCAGCTTTGTAATATATGAACTCAAGTTTAAGTTATTGGTAGCATAAATGTAACTTAACAGCATCAACTTGGCCAACTCTGCCCCAGCAAAGGGAAGTGGGCATTCTGGGTCTGTAGAGCATTAAACAGTCTGTCAACCATGGAGTAGCAGGTGCTTGTCAGCCAAGGGAGAGACAAGGGTTAAGTGAGGAGCCTCCAACTGCTGCTTAACTCTGACCAATAACTGCTATAGAAAGAACACCACAACCTGAACACTCTTGATTTTTCCAGTAATTAAACATTAAGGGGTGCCATAAATCAAGTGCAGTGATTCCAGTGGTAGCCAGTGGTTTGTAGCTGTCTAGGCTTCAGCCACGAGTGACCGTGTAGTACATTTGGCAGGTGGAACTTGCTGACCTGCAACTTTCACCGTCACACACTGCACTGGGGTTGGAATAGATACATCTCATCTAATGTAATCACTTCCCAGTTCCAACCCAACTTTAAACCAAGTAGATGAGCAATGCAGCTGTGAGAACTAGGGCACAGATACACAGTATTCTGTACCACAGAGCTCTCCTCCCTGGACAGGGGGAACAAGATGTCTTCCACTTAACTGCAGATAAGCATGCCCAAGGCCAGTTGTCACTACAAGCCATACAACAGGGCTGAATCTTAGTTCTGTGGGTTTTTTCAGTACCATACTACCATTTAATTATTAAGTCCATTATAACAGTACAAGCTGTCTTGATTAAAAAAGATGTATCTTTAGCAGTTATATTCCTGACGTTCTTTTTAATCTCTGACGAAACATAAGTGAATAAGGTCTGAACAGATTTTAAAACCTATCTGCTGCTTTGCATTACCCAGTTTCCTTATCAAGATTAGGTGAAGCTTCTCGTCCTTTCTCCAGTGTCTGGAATCCACGTGGCTACTACAGACTGGTGTATTAAATGACATGGAAGGTATCCTTCAGGACAGACAGCCCCAGAGCAGTTTCAGACCACTTTTCCAGAAAGAGCAATTGAAATTTCACACATCCCATCTGTGAAGGATAGCTCATACTGAAGGTAGGAACCTGGACTGAGAGGTCAGCTTTATAGCACTGAGAAGTTGTAAAGTGATGCTGGTTGTTGAGACAATCAGAGATGAACATAGACAAATTTGGGAATCCTGTTGTTTTGAAGCTTGGAAAGCAGAGATGACTTTACACATCCATGTTAAAAGCTGTGGCAGGTCAGCACGTGGCAAAGCAAGCCATCACATAAGGGAAAGCAGCATCTAGTGCAAAGTAATTCAAACTAAATCCTTGAGCCCATTACCAGAAAGCTGCAAGACAATGCTGAAAGGCTCAAGGCAGGAGATAACCACATACTACACCTCAGCAAGAGAAGTATTTAAAAACCCACAGCCCTTTCTTAGCATAGAGGACTTACCTGTTTCATATCCTCAGGGCACTTTTCCTCCCCAGCTATGCACTGGACCGCCCATTCCAGCACCCCAAACAAGCAGTACAGACAGGGCAAAATAAAGTCAGTGCACGGGCCTGATTTTCAGAGCCTTGTTTAATATTTCAAAGAACTGTAGTAAGATATTTCTTACCAAAACTAAAGTCAGGTGTAGTTCTGAGAAACATTCTAGACAAAGGAATGTTTCCTGGTGGGAAAGGCCCTGTCAGATTTCTAGTAAATCTGAGAAGCAGCAGCAGGGGCTTAAAGTTCTCCTGTGACTATGGCTTTGGGTGCAGAGGAATAAGGTGATACAGTTTGTAACTTTTGAGCAGCTTGTTTTATTACAGAAAGGTCACATAACTGTGTATTTGCCTACTTTGTACACAATTCTCTAGTCTCACGCACAGTGGCTTCCAAGTTCTTCCTAGTACTGGCAAGCACCGATGAATTCCAGAACAGAATATCAAGTGCCTTAATTAAGTTTCAATCAGGACCTTGGTAGATGGATCTTGCACCCAGTTATCAGGAATGTACAAATGTCTTTATTCAAAAAATACAAAATAAATTATCTGTAGGCATGGACAATGACTGTAAACAATTACACGTGTGTTAAATGAAATCCAGTAACTGATGGTTACAGTGATTCTTTTCAACACCAGCCTCACTGCAGTCACTATCCACCCTCCCGCACTGACAGCTCAAGTTTTTGAAATCAGAACTGTCAAGTCTTTGACAGCCCAGCTCATGATGCATCCCCAGCCCATGAATTAGAACATGCCCCCTCCCATTCCTCCACCCATCCCACCCATTCCTCCCATCGCCGGCTCCTTTTCTTCTTTCGGCATCTCAGTGACCACTGCTTCTGCCGTCGATAAGAGAGACGCAACACCCGCGGCGTCCATCAGAGCAGTTCTCACAACCTGAAAATAGGGAAGAAATAACTTCATCCCTGCTGCCAGCACATGAGGTGGGAGGAAGGAAAGCTGAGAATCGAGACTGTTTTAGGTTACCTTCGTGGGGTCTATGATTCCTTTTTCTACCATATTTACGAAGTCCCCGAGCATTGCATCGTAGCCGACTTCTGAGGGACTCTGCAGGATTTTTTCAACTATTAGTGATCCTTCAACACCCGCGTTCTTTGCGATCGTCATTGCTGGGATTCTCAGTGTTCTCTTTATTATTTCAATGCCTGTAATGAAAACGATGTTTACAATTACGTGCTACGCACATTGCTCCTACTGCCAAGGCATGCCCTCGCATGCTGGAGATCAATACAAGCAGAACCCTCTGAGCAAGAATAGCAAGAGCTGTTTTTATCACTTCCAGAGAAGAAAGTTCTCTGCTACTTGACACTTATCAATACATGACATCTTTGCAGGATATTCATACACATTTTTGGTCCTGTAAACATGGCATATAGCCCTTTTCCATCTGCTTTGCCACACAATCTCTTAAGTGTTCTTAGATTTTATATCCGCTTGCAGTGGTGACAGTCAAGTCAATTCTTCCCTTAATGGTTTGCAGTTCTCTGCAGGGACTACTACTGCTTTGTTTTTACTGGCTCCTCCACACCCAAGGCAGGGATGCAGCAAAGCTCCTTCCTACTTCCTATTTGCTTCTAAAAGATCTAACTCCAAATTCAGTGAAAGCAACCCGTTCCTTAAATTTTACAATGCCTCAGGACAGGAGAACATCTGTTCTTAACACCTCCACACACACATGCAAGTAAGTTACTTACCAATTTTCTGATCTTCGTTAGCTGGAGCTAAAGCATCTAATGCTGGAATGCAGCGAAGCAACGCACAGCCACCGCCCGGAACAATGCCTTCCTCCACGGCAGCACGGGTCGCATTCAGGGCATCAGTAACTCTGTCCTTCTTCTCATTCACTTCAACATCACTGGTGCCACCAACCTGCATGCAGCAAACCACATGTCAAGGTCCACACTCTTGGCCTGGCTGGGGGAGCACCGCTGGCTATGCCACTGCTGCACAGATCTAAGTGGCACTGAAAAGCACCAGACAGCAAACCCCTGCTCTCCCCTGTACCTCAGCACTCTAAACGCCAAAGTAATCAACTGCAACTCTGTGTTTCATCAAGTTCTTAATACAAAATCATAGCACTGTAAATGTAGTCAAAGTGCTTATCCCAACCAGCTGCTAAGATTGCATAACACCCACAGAGTTGTAAGTTGCACTAGCAATGGAGGACTGATAGCCCTTCCCAAGAAGTTTAACTTCTCACCTTCAATACTGCTACTCCATCAGAGAGTTTGGCCAACCGCTCATTCAGTTTCTCTTTTTCATATTCGCTTGTGGTAACTTCCAGCTGTTCAATGATTTCCTGAATGCGTTTTTCAATTTGGGCCTTTTCACCCTTCCCCTTTAGGAGCATGGTATCATCTTTTGTCACAATGACCTCTCCAACTTTACCAAAGTCATGAGGCTGAATATCTTCCACATTTAGGGTCAAACCCTCTTCTCCAAATACCTGAGACAAATTATGTGAAAGGTTGGAATTCAGAGCTCCACCATACATGCACTTTTCACATAGACACACAAACACATACAGCAAGCTAACAGTGCAAAACAATTACACTACTGCAGCCAAGCTCAACAAAACTCTTCCCTTCTGCTAACAGAGGTCAAGCATGTGGGTACCTCACAAACTGGCCCTCAGAACAGGGAACTGCCCCCTTCCTATTCGTGACTGACTCATATAACACACCAATTCCAAGTGCTTGGAGAGTGGAGCTATGTTAAGAGTCCGCCTTGTATTTTCAGACGTTATGGATATTGGCACTAAACTGATTCTAGACTAGAACTTGTTGGCTTGTTACTTTGTGCCCCTCTTCTTGACATTAACCATTAAGCTTAAACATTAAGTTTTAATTCAACAACCACCTTTGGATCCCAGTATCATGCTATGAAGTGTATATAAAAAACTGTAGTGTAAAGGGACACTAATCAGCCCATCAACTATTTGCAGAGTTAAACAGATATCTCACATATGCGAAAGAATTGTATTTGCCATACTTGAGTCTGGGCAATCGTGAGACCATCAGTTTTACAATAAGAAAGCTTTGCTATTTCTAGACAATTTCCATGAAGCTCCTCCAACCCCTTAACAACCTAAACGTTGCAAGGAAGTTGTGTGTAACTTCAGCCAGTTAGAAGGACATGGCTGGCCAGGGCTGTACTGCACAGCAGTTATCAGTAACCACATTAAAAAATAAAGATTGAAACATCAGATCTACTGCTACATTCTTGAAAGAGGAGGACACAGTGTTCTCTAATACAAGCCATGGACCTAAAAATAGACACTCCTTTCCTCCTTAAATACCATTAGCATTTCTTTGAGCACAAAGCCAGTTAAAACATCATTACTTACAGCACCGCCAGTAGCAATTGCCATATCCTTAAGCTGGTTTTTCCTGTTGTCACCAAAACCCGGTGCCTTTACAGCAACAACCTGAAGACCAACCTTCAGCCTGAAGAGAAGAATTCAGAGAGCAACACTTCACATGTGTTCAGAGAACAAGACTAATTACTAAACCAGATGATTTCAGCACAGCTCTAGCAAGCAAACAAAGAGGCCTTCATGAACTGAGGTGGTTTTGCTCAAAAAGGTAGTCTGGAAACAAGCAACGCTCTGTCCGGACTGATGCAAAGTATGGCTGTGGGCAAAAGCTGCTGCTCCTTTGGTACTGGTAAGAGACCAGACCACAGCAAATTCAAACAACACGCTTTTGTACATGTTCCCTTAGAAGGATGGATATGCAAAAACCCCCATTATTTGTCCAAAAGAATGGATTTTAAGCCTCACCTGTTTAAGACTAGAGTGCTGAGGGCTTCTCCATCAACATCTTCAGCAATGATGACCAAAGGTTTGCGGTTAGCGTTGGCAATTTCAAGAGCAGGGACTATGGACTGTACACTAGAGATTTTCTTTTCACTGATTAAAATATAAGCATCCTGGAATTCACATTTCTGGCCTGCAGAAACAACATGCAGTAACTGAAAAATCTGGTTATAAAAACGTATCAAGCATTCTCTTAAGCTGAAGAAATCACTTTGGAGCAACTGTTGCACTTCACAACAGCGCTGAACAGAGACACAAATTGTTTCATCCAGGAGTCCACTTTCAATTCTACATTGCTCTGCTATGCTGCAGAGCCAGCTCAATGTCAGCACTGGCACTGTGCACACTCAGCAGAGAAGAAAAGCCACCTCAGGACTCCAAGCTCTTACCAAGAGTTAACAGTTTCTGATGAGGAAGGACCCCTGTTCCCTTTGCTGCTGTACACAGTGTAACAGAGTAGAGTCTTTGCAACAGTTACTCTTGCAAGTTAGAAATAAAGATAAGGTGCCCCACACCTTACTGTTAACTTACCTTTGGTTGTATTGATAAAATATGGCGAGATGTAGCCTCTGTCAAATTTCATACCCTCAATGATTTCCAATTCATCATTTAGAGTTTTTCCATCCTGTTCAGATGCAAGAAAGTCTATGTTAAAGATCCTTTATTTACAACAAAGGCACAGGTGTAGTTTTAGGATACTATGCACCACAGAATGACAGGCTCTGCATCACATAAGTTTTAGGATCATAGAATGGTTAGGGTTGGAAAGGACCTTACAATCATCCAGTTCCAACCCCCCTGCCATGGGCAGGGACATGTCACACTAAACCATATCACCCAAGGCTCTGTCCAGCTTGGCCTTGAACACTGCCAGGGATGGTAAGAATGAACAGTGATCAAACCCTGATCTAAATGATCTGGAAAGGAAGGAACTACAGCAGGATACTGTATCTGAGCAGCAGCAACTACGTCACATGGCACCATGTCTCCTAAGAGGAGACACTTTGCACTTGGTCCATATGTTGGCTGGTTCTTACCTTGACAGTGATCACACCCTTTCGACCAACTTTTTTCATTGCATCGGAGATTATATTCCCAACTTCCTGATCGCCGTTTGCTGATATTGTGGCAACCTGAAACAGAAAGCCATTTCATCTCATTTCACAAAGCAAGTGGTTTATTTCCTCACAACAAAGAAAATCAGAACAACCCATTTCAATTCTCTCATTTCCTGACGGCATGGGACAGGCAGCTGCTGCAGCACAGCCCCACAGGACACAACACCACTGCTACAAGAGCTTGTGCCTCTTGGCCAGATTCCTGCGCTGGGCTCAGACAGACTATCCCAATCCACAGCCATGGGGAGAAGAAATAAGCCACAAGGGCCAACACATCTGGTGCCTGAGACCCAGCTGGGAACTGGGCACCCACCTCAACCTGAGTCTCTCACAGCAGATCTGCCACCCCCTATAAGTCTGCATCCATCTCCCATTCATAACCACATCTGTGCTCTCATCACTTCTTCCCAAGTAAGACAATTAAAGACATATTCTGGAATGAAACTTGAAGAAAACTATCCAACTTCTAGCAATGTAACTGAAGGCAGAACACCGGGAATTTTAAGTAACTCAAGAAAATAAATGCATTACCATGAAGACCATTCAATCAAATGTACTCTGAACCTTCCCATACAAAGAAAAATACCATCATATCTGCACACCCTAACTCCATTAAACCTGAATTCACAAAACATGTTTTGAATAACAGCTATGTAAACTTGGTTTAAGTATTTTATTGATTTTAACCTGTGCAATTTCTTCTGGAGTTGTAACAGGTTTGGACAGCTTCTTCAGTTCAGTTATGACAGCATCAACTGCAAGCATCACCCCTAAAGATGAACAGGACATTTGTGAGTGAACAAAACAGGGTATACAGCACAGGAACAAGCCAACATAACCTCCCCCAACCGGTTTAAGCTTCCAGCCAAAGTCCACATTGCAAAATATATCAAGTTTGCACATTCAAAAGCAAGTGGCTTGCAGTTCTAGTTCTGTACATATTGTCATTTGTACACATAGTGATGATGGTTTGGAAGTGGTGGGACATACTTTCCGTTATGATTGAAATTCCTGGCAAATTTATTTACACGGCACCAGTAAATGCGTATACTTCTCAAATTAATTAAACACAGAAATGGCTTTAGCTGGAGTTTAACTGTGACAAGTTAAACAACTGCATATAAATTAGTAAAATGATTAAGAGAGTAACAGTTCAGAGTAAATAACAGAAACAAGGGGGTTCTCTACACATTGTTCTTCATATAAAGCTTTATGTGGTTTACCAAAAAGAAAGCAACCTATTCAGGAAGCCAGTCAAATGTGGGATATGAAAAGCCAACAAAACGGGGCTTAAACATTAAAAAGAAGGGAAAGAAACTCACCCCTCCTGATTTCTACTGGATTAGCACCTTTGCTGATCTTCTCAAAGCCTTCCTTGGCAATGGCACGTGCAAGTACCGTTGCAGTAGTGGTACCATCTCCCGCTTCTTCATTTGTATTGTTGGCAACATCTTGAACTAACCTGGCTCCAATATTTTTGTACTTGTCTTTTAAGTCAATTGCTTTTGCTACTGTCACACCGTCTTTTGTCACCTTGGGACTTCCCCAGCTCTGTTCAATAATAACTGTTCTTCCCTAGGGACACAAAGAACAAGTATTAAATTAAAGCCACATAATCCACAGCATATGACTAAGAGTTCAGCTCAAGATCCTTTTGAACAGCCACAGCAGAACAGAAACATCACCCCAAAGCACAGAGCTTTCAGCTGCAGCTTTTTTTCCAAGCACACACACTACCAAGGTGCTGCAGAACTGGAAAACAGCTCCAAGGTTTTATACTCCATCCCTCAGCCATAATGCTTCATATCACAGGCCAAGAAGTCTGCAGTTAAACTAAGTCTGGCCTTAGAGAGAAAAATAATTGGAGACATTCCCTTTAACAATGATATTTTCACCTAAAATCAAAATGTATCAACATAGCGAACTGAATTTGTAAGATTTCCACTGCATCACAATGAAAAGTCTACATGATTGAGAAACACTAATAGAAGGCTCAATTCATTGCACATTCACAGGGTTGGGGGAGAAGCAGACACTTGCAAACCTCACTAGTGATTAGCAAAGGGAACTGAGAACACTTACCAAATCTGTGTTAGTGTGTTGCAATAATTTCTCAAGCACTGCAAGCTAACAAACCTTTCTTCTCCCAGCCCACATCTGCGCTCAGCTGAAGGCTGGACTATCTTACACAACATCTATAGGCACAGTTAATACAGGAAACTATGGACCATTTAAGTGCATCTGCACAAGAGGACTGCTTGTTCCCAGATGAATTCAATAGCTTCCACAGCTGCCCTGAGCAACCGCATTCCAGTTCGAGCTGGAGGAGCAGCAATGCAGGAGCCACCCCTTGTCCAGCGCTGCCCTGAGACTCTCCAGCAACCCTGACAGCTGGAGCTGTCAGCAGAGGGGAAGGGAAAGCAACTGCCCTCGCTCAGCACTATGGCTCCCCACTGACCCTGCAGCACAAGTCCCCTCTCACCAGGCCTGCCAGGCCTGGCTCGGAGGAGCTGACTGTGCTGGCTCATGCCCAGGAACTGCCACAGCCCATCACACACCAGCACGCCTTCGGCCCCAAGCGGAGCGCGCATCACGTGCTGAGCCAGCCAGCTAAAGTCTCCCGTGCAGCGTGCTGCCGCTGCGTGCCCTGGGCTCCTCCCTAGCACAGAGCCCACCCCCAGCTGCCTCAGCGACTGAACCAGCTCTGGACTCCTGCCACGCTCGAGGCTGCGCTGCTTGTGAAGTACAGCTAGCCCCAGAAGCGGCTACAGAAATGATAAGCTTCAGGCCTTGAACTTGTGAAAGCTTTACGTAATTCTAACTCTGCTACAACACAGTTATGCCAAAGTAACGCATCATCCGACTCCATGCTGCCATTTTATCTGGGATTCAGGAGAGGTGCAGGTCAGAGCGGTGCAAGAGGAAGAAAACTTTCTCCTGAGGATCCTGCTATGGGTAACCTCTGAATTTATTTTGCTTAATTTTATTCTGTATTTTGACATGGTCTCATTCCACATGTTTGTTTGATGTGGAGAACAGTACAACAAATACAACACCTTTTATCTGTGCTTCTGAAGCAAGAAGCCCCACCACTAAACACACACACATTTTGCATGGTCTTGCAGCTCAAGGATCCAAGCATTTACACAAACTAGTTCTGACAAGACACTCCACATGTCAGCTGCAGTACCAAAGGCTGTGTGAGACTGCAAACCGCATTTCTTTAACTACAGAACAGTGCCAGAGGGAATTTTCCTCATCACAGTGATATTTCCTAAAAACGCTGGAAGCAGAATCAGCCACCTCAGCGCAATCCCTACATCTCACACATGCATGAGAACAGCAAAGTGAGAACACTGGAACAAAACCCCCACAAGGTTGCAGTAAGTTGCATCAGGAACTGCCCTGTAACCATTGGAATGATGCTGAGGCATTCCAAGCAGCCTGATCCACAAAAACAAGAGTTAAATTAACTGACTACGGTTAAACTTTGGTCCTTTACGAAAATCAGCCACATCCTGCTGACATCACAGTTCCTTGACCTTCATCTGCTCAGCTTCTGGCATCTTTGCTTTGAATAAAGATAACAGAGCACCAAAAATGCGCAAGAAATACATGAGTGAGTTTTATAGACACCAAGCAGCCCTGCAAAAAGCTATCATCCACACACTGTTACATGTACAGATATCCCTATGATCCCAAAGAAAACCGTTGTCTTTCCCTTCAAAAGGAATCTCATTTCAAGCCTTACTGCATATTGCATGACTGTGCAGAATACAGCAGCCAGGCTTCCAAAACATCTAGATCTTACAGTGATCAGACACTGCGTCCTGTCCTGGAAGGAACAGGAACTAATGCCACCGCCATGGAACTTCACTTCAGCTGGTAACATTTATCAGTCAACTGAGAACTCAGCATTACCTTTCAGTATTAGCAGGGTAAAAGTAGTATTGAAAGTGATATAAAGCCATAATGGATATTAATAAAATTACATGCTATTTCACTCTCCTCAAGACACAGTTACCCACTGCATTGCCACAGGCTACCAGCTGAGCCAGGGCAACCTACAGTGCACATCCCCACAACCTTCACACTGCTTAAACTAATAAACTGTTCCTCTCTCAGTGATCCAGTTAAATTGGTGGCCTTGAAAACTACAAGCACCATTATCATTGCTCAGGTGACAGAAAGGAGAACATGGCTGCTTGCAGCAGTGTGCCCATACCCCACACCTCGTGGTACGGACCTGCAGATGGTAATAATGCGGCTCTACCAAGCTAAAACAACTGCTTTCTACTGTGGTGCTTTTAACCAAGTCACAGCGTTAACATAAAGCAGATTCTTCCCTTACCTTTGGCCCCATGGTGACTGCTACAGCATCTGCTAAAAGATCTACTCCCTGAAGCATAAGAGCTCTAGCATCTGCTCCAAACTTAACATCTTTTGCATATGCTCGTGTTAGATGCGGGGCGAGTGCTCTGGACACTGGTCTTATCTGACGGAGTACTGTCGGTAAACGGAGCATGTCTAGAAGATTCAAACAAACACAGAACAAAATACAACCGTTATATTTCTGCACAGCTACTTCTAGCATAGAACCGAGGGAAAAGCATTCATGAGGTGAAGCAAGTGACCCCGCGCTTTTGGTCTTCCTGGTGATTCAAGTGGAGCCATACACAGGCAACCACAGGTAACAGGGCTGGGGAGCCCCGCTGCACCCACCGAGCAGCCTGCAGCAGCCCCGAGCTGCCCCCGCCATGCCTTGCCCGCCGGCAGCACAGGACAATGGGAGAGCCCCGCGGCGAGGCCCCCGAAC
>JANHGB010025640.1:11180-63331 GCA_026283785.1 Coracopsis vasa | reverse complement strand
GTGGTAGATGGGGGGATTTGGGGGCAAAAGGGGATGGATTTTGGGGCAGGTGCTGGTGGGTGCCCCTGTCCATGGTGCTGACACAGCCTCGGGCACTGGCTGTGCTGAATCCTCCGGAGTGGAATTGTCTAAATGTTTTCTAAGGATTCCCTAAGGATTTTCCCCTTTGTGAACAAACAGTCCAAAACTCGTTTCAGCGCAGAAGCTGGAAAACAGTTAGCAACCACCCAAATATGCACAGGAAGATGTACAGCTGCAGAGAGCAGGCTATAAGATATTGTCTCTCATTTTCTTTTCCTTAGGAACGGATTTTCCTAACACTCTCCAATTACATCTTTACAGTTATCTTCCTGACTGAGATGACAGTTAAGGTAAATGAAGGTGGAGGATAAGAGTGCCTGTATTATAGTAGTGATATTTTATTGTGCTGGACTCACAAAACCCATAGGTCCACCAGCTACCAGTGAGGTGTATATTTTCCTCTTCTGCATTGTATTGAAATACCCACCACATGCCTTATTCTGAGCACGTTTTACATCAGAACAATTTCAGTGAAGTTGCTCTTGATTTACACCATTATACAAGCAATGGGATGCTTCAATTCAGCAATCCTTTCCTATTCAGCAAAGCTCTTGAGTACATGCTTAACTTCAGCCATGCATGTAAGACCCATTGTCTTCAACAACCAATTGTCCTCAACAACCTAAGCAGCTATGTGCTTTCCTGAGGAGGGTGAGACTTAAAATTAAGCACGTTGAAACACTTTGCTGGATTTGAGGCAGGAGGCTCAGAAACCCATTGCTGTAAATCTCTCTTGTGTAATTCGTAATCATCTCGCAGAACAATTGCTCTTTCTTTGGAAAGTTTCTCTAGTTTCTCTATTTGCAAAGCTCATAAATGCTTGCTTGGGTCAGCCACTCTGAACCTTTGCTCCAGCGGGCTACAGGAATAAATTATGATCAAACTTTTTATGCCAAAGCTAAACAGGAACAGTTTTGCACAGCTACATTTAGCTGCATTAAAAATACATCAGCTGTAAGGGACAATCTGGGATGTTTCTGCAGAGGTATTTTTATAATTCACACAGTAGAACACTTTGTTGATTTGTTTAATTAGGCTTCTATATTGGGAAGCAAATGGACTCACAAACTCGCATCTGTAAATACTGCATTCTCAGCAGGTTGCTAACGGGAAGGAACATATTGGATGCAGTAGTCATAATTTGTTGCAACTTGGTGTCCGGGCAGGTGGTGGCACTAGGCTTGTGTTTTGGGGAGAAAGCCTACTTGAAAAGCAGCTGGAACGTGCTGGATGGGGTGCTGGTTCTCATCTCCGTCATCGACATTCTGGTCTCGATGGTGTCAGACAGCGGCACGAAAATCCTGGGAATGCTGCGGGTTTTGAGGTTGCTGAGGACACTGCGGCCCTTAAGGTAAGCAGAGAAAGACCTAAATGAGCATAGGGTATGTGTGCCAAAGGAGAACTGAGCCTCTCCTGCAAGCAGCATCATCTGTGCAAAGGAAGGGGGTGATGAGACATGGGCAGGGTGCCTGTCACCAGTGTTGTGTCCAGCCTCCTGCTGCTCCGCAGACAATGAGCATCCTCAGGTCCTGCGGTGCCGTGAGGAGCTCCGGGTGCTCACCGTGTTTTGGGAGCAGCCCCTAGTGCAGCAGTAAACTGATCAATGCCTCTTTTTGCTCATTAGAACACACATCCCCTGCTATTTGTGTTCTCATTTGCTCTGTGTAAAGTGCAGCTTAACAGCTTCTTCTCCCCCTTTCCTTCAGGCAGTCAATGGCTTTCGTAACAAAGAAGGAAATTAGTAGCAGGTGGCAGATCATTTTTAAGGAAGCAGAGACTCAACTGTTGCTCAACCTAGAATGCAAAGAAGCTTTTTTTTTTCCCCCTCTCATTTCTCCATTAATTTTACAGAGACATTTACTTTGAAAATTGCCCAGACAAGATGAAAGCAATTGTCCTGCTAGCTTGATCCCCCAGCTCTGACAGCAGGCGGTATCCCATGCCCCAGGAGCAGGCACCCCTCTGACAAGAACCTGCCCAAGTACCAGCTTCTTCCAAACAGGCATCTGTTTTGTCCTGTACCCCAAGGCATGAAGGTTTCTCTCCATGCTAAATGCAGTCCCTTTTTAATACCATTGTTGCCGCTTTTGTTATGCAGCAGCTAATAAACCTTCCTGCTCAAAGCATCTTTGTGCGCCTGTCATATCTTACTGCTGCTTCCTTCATCAAAGGTTTGCTTTGAGTCAGGATTTTCTCTTTCAGGACAGAAAAATAGGACCCTGCTCCTGACAGAAGATGTTGGTTTACTACCCCGTGTGAATAATAAGTCTAAATAACAATGACCGTGCCTATACATATATCCTTCAAATATCTCAACAGCTATGAAAGACATTCTCTTAAACTGCTCTATGTGTATGTTGTTCCTGGTGAGTTTTTGGACGTGAGCTGCTTTTAATCATTTTTATCTGGACAGACAGTGCCACTGGTTCGGTGCAGCTCCGTGACCATATGACTGCACTGTCCTACGTGACTCCAATTTAGACTCTTTTCCACTTCATGTGTCCCCTGGCACCTCCATGTGAACTGTGGTTTCTTGGGGTAGTTCCTGCCAGGTTGCTGGTTTGATAGATCTGCTCAGTTGTTCCGTTCTGGCTGATTTTTGACCTGGTTCAAGAAAATCTGCAGTACAATCTGTAGAGCTCTGGGTAAGAGATGGATTGATTTCCCATCTCTGAACCGGGGAGTACAAGCTTTTCTTTTGAGGTGATGTGGTTAAATCGGATCTAGAGGAAGAGGCTTGAGTTGTGCTGAGCCCTACTAGAGTCACCTGGCTTGGGTTGTGCTGAGCCGTGCTAGAGTTACCTGTCTGACCTAGTAAAAACCCTGCATGCTTCTCTGTAGATCTATAGGTCTGCCTGGCCAGGACCTGGGTCTTTGATTACTAGAGCCTTTCTCTGTAGTCACCTATATGCATGAGTAGTCTGCAGCTAGGGGAATAACCCAATGAGTAACTGCAGGCTGGAGGAAGACCTGCCATCTGGAACAGGATTAGACTCTTCCATTGCTATTCCACTCCTGTTGGCATTTGATATGTTTTCTCAAGAGAGTGCGTGAATGTTTTCAGCCAACATGCTGCTTTCTACTACAAAGGAAACGTAAAAAGGCAGCAACAAGCCCATTCCCTAAATATGTTCACAATCAGTTCTATTCCCCTGTAATTAGATTTGTAGGAAATGAAAAAGCAGCCATCAGACTGGGGGCTTTTCAGTAAGTCATAAATCTCCACATGTGGAAACCCATCTGCCTCTGCGATGCACATCTGGGCTGCCCTGCGCTGCCCTCTCTGCCTTTGCCGCCGGCTGCGCTGCGTGGCTCAGGGATCACATCACCACTGCCTGGGATGTTCAGCTGGATCAACGTGAGATGACAGCTGGGACAGGTGACTTGAGGTCTTTGCACACCGTGCGCATCCAGTCCCTGTGTCCACGTGAAGCTCCTTGTGGAGACCAAGCCAATGTTTTTCTTTCCAGGAAGGCATAAGGCAGAGACCAAAGTAAATGCTCTGTCCCCACAACAGGAGAGCAAACCCAGCTCCTTCTGTCCTCCCTCCTTGTGAGCACTTGGGGACGGGGTTGCAGGGAGGACACCCTCAGTTAGAAGCCAAGCCATGGCTGTGCGTGTCACACTCAAGAGTAGGGACAGCGCTCATTGTATCTGCGTTGGCTTTCTTGGTTGATGGTCTGAAGGAGCTCTTGCAGAAGACCTCCCTCATTCTGCCTCTTATTTTCTCCCGTGAAAGCAACCCCGCTGCTTTATGCAGCACACAAACCCACAAGTGCTTGTGCCTTTTACCCAGACATTAAAATATACTGGCCTGTGTGCCAATCATGGGCTTTTGATTGCATGATTGATTATCAGCCTCCAAATTGAATCCATGAGCATTCCAGCCGAGCTTTATGACTAGAATTCCAAAAATACATTCACAAAGGAGTGACATTTAAAGATATTTCCATGACCCTCTGATGTTTCAGCCAGTAGACGGATTGCTTATACAATAACATTCCTTCCTAATGCATTCAACCTGCTGTTGTTGGGATCAAGTGTTATAGCTGAAGATACAAGAGGAATCAAAATGGAAAATGTATTCGGATTTAATGCGAATGGACTTCAGTGCTGTTTTACTCTCTACAGAGCTGGGCTTTAACTTCCAAAGAAGTTAAATTATTCACTTTTTATAGCATCACAGTATGAAATAGTCATTTCAGAGACTCTCTTCTATCTATCATATCATCTTTGCTATTTGTTTTAATCTGTGGGGGAAGGTCTTCATTAATGTTGATCTGCTACTTCATCTAAGTGCTGCTGCTACTTCTGAGCGCTCTGATCAGGCTAGCGGGCTTAACGTTACTAAATGTGATCCAGCTGCGATGAGGCTGGCAATGGGTTTGGAGTGTCTCACACCAGGGGTTTAACAGCCTTGGGAATGCTGAGACCAGCAGAACCAGGAGGAACTCGAGGGATTAACATTTCTTCACACTGAAAAGAAAAAAAAAAAGGCAAAAAATGGTCTCATTTCAGTTTCCTCATTTGTCACATGCCAAATGCAGACTGGAATTGTCCTGAACAGTGGGTCTATGGCTCTGGAACACCCTGAGGGCTCCAAATCAGCTGCATCCTTCAGGGATAAATAGCAGGAGTGGTGGGTCAGATAATACAGAGTTTACAAGCCTGCTATCGGTAGGACGTTGGGCAATACTGATGAGGTGTGGGGATGCTGCATGTTGACATGTTGAGGGTGATACTAACAATCTGGAAATGCTCAGGATTTCATTGGCACCTCTTAAGAGAGTTAACAGACTCTCAGGAGAGCAGCAGGAGTCTGCACAGACTTGCCTTGACGTCGGATCAAGCCCTTAGTCTGAGGAGCTCCAAGGTTTTCATTAGTAAGAACTATTACTTTTCCAACTCTTTTCAAAGTCATCTCTCCCTGTAGGGCTGGAAACAGCTCTGGCGTGGAGCTAAACTGGTGGCAGCTTTTACCCTCATGCATTCTTGTTTGAGGAATTCCCTGGTTGATCAAAACACTGAAAGCAGCCAAATGCTGCAGTTTCTCATCCCTTTTTTTCTCAACACACATGGCTTTGTGAAGTCAGACAAGTAACCTCCTATTTTCTTTCTCTGCTGGATACCGAATAGTATCTCACAAGGGAAATCACTTTATTATTTCTAGAATAGGCTTTCTGAATAAGTGTTGGAGAAGATTATTAGCTTTATACTCTGGAGACTGAATTCTTTTCCTGTTCCTCAAAATTTAAGGATGCTCCAGTAGCTTCGACCACAGGCCTTCAATTGAGAAGACTTGACTTTGTTCCCACCTTGTGTGACAGTGGACAGAACACAGTGAGGATCCCTAAAGGCATCAAAGTACCTAATTTCCATTTAAATCATCGGAATAGAGTTGTTGCATACCTCTGAGAATATGGCTTGCTGTCTTCCCATGCCTCAGTTTCCCATCTGTAGTTTGGCAGTTGTAGTATTTCACCCAGGATGGTGTGAGGGTAACATGTGAGGGATGGCAGAGTCTTCAGACCATCTGAGGATTTAGAAAAGAGATTCAGCTTCAGACTGTCCATCCCAATGCTTGCTTTGTGCACTTAGATGGAGCTGGAAGAGCCCTTGCTTAGCCAGTTAGGCTGGATTAACCACATTGAGTAGGGCACATTAACCTGTTGTTCAGTTGCCCCTGCTAGCTGTCCTCAGCTCACCTGTCAGCCTTGATGCAGGTACAATGCACAGCAGCAGCATCAGCATCACTGCCCCGGCGAGGACCTCAGCCTGGGGTAATGCACATGGGCAGTTTTGGCATCTCACACCAACCTTCTCCATGCTTCCACGGCTGCATGGGGTCCACACTGTCCCCTGGAGCCATCTCAGCCTTGAGCAGCCCTCTGCTCCGTAAACCATCTCATCCCCTAAAATACCCCAGATCTGAGCACTGGGAAAGCTGAGGTGTCTGAAATGGGGAGCCACAGCAGCTACCTGGAAGAGACATCAGGCATTAGGAGCAGCAGCATCTGCTTTTTGTGCTTCACTGCTAAGGGAGTGGATAAAAATACCACCATCTGTTTATTTTTTAAATGATAATTGATGAGTTACCCTTGACATTTCGAGTAAATATTTAACCAGAAAAAAGGGAAATAATAATTTTTAGCTTTTCAGGATTCTGTTTAAAGCCAACTGGTTTTCAAAGCCCTGGTGCTGTACACTGAACACTGCAGTTCGCTAAAGCAGTCGGCTCTGGGGCAGGGGAGGGTTGGTGCAGGCTTGGCTGTGGTCCCAGCTAAGGCCATGCATGTTGGGCAGGTGGATGCATCCATGGGGACCTCTCCTGGGAGCGTCCCCGGGAAGCAGGAAAGAGGAGGAGAACTTGGATCCTCTCCCATCAGTAAAACTCCAACTGTGCTTCAGGTGGTGCAGCCAGGCTTGGGGTGAAACAGGGGGGCAATGAGAGGACTCCAATGGCAGGAAGGAGAACAAGGCAGAAACAGGAAGGTGGGGAATTTTGTGGCACTTTGGAGTGCCAAGTGTTCACAGGAGTCACCAGCCAGTATCCCTCTGACTTACACAGCAGACAGCTATTTCTGCCTTGGGAAAACACAGTTTCTATGGCATCAGTACAAATTGATTTACAGCACTAGTGAAATGCTTAATTCCAGTTGGCATCAAGAGCTGGGAGGTGTGCAACCTCTTCAGATGCCTTTCTCGGTCCTCTAGCTCTCCATCTTCAGGTCTGTGAGCCTGAATACCTCGTTCATCTTGCCCAGCATGGTGACATGGCTTCTCTAAATCACACAAGCCTTGTCCTTTCGTTGTAGTGTTGCCCTTGAGTACAATAATTCTGTGTGGTACTAGACAAAGAGGAGCTACAGAAATAAGGTTAGATGCCTGGGATTGGTGGACACAACTGGTTCAGTAGCTGAGGTTGTGCTGTGGATATAAAGAGACTGTGATGGTACTGAGGGGTAGCTCACAGCTCTGTGCACAGCAGCACTATAAGGACATGTAGAGATTGTTTGTGATGAAGGCGGTGAGGCGCTGGCACAGGTTGGCCAGAGAGGTGGTAGATGCCTCATTCCTGGAAGTGTTCAAGATCAGGCTGGATGGGGCTCTGAGCAACCTCAAGATGTCCTGCTTCTTCCATCATGATCTTGGAGTTATTTGCCATTCTAAGAAATTCCCTAATGCTGTTTTCTCCACATCTCCTATCTTGATAGGAGGCAGAACTGGGCAAGGACAGGGCTAACATAGCTTTTATGTTTACTTGTCCCCACAGAGTCATCAGTCGAGCCCAAGGACTAAAGCTGGTGGTGGAGACTCTCATGTCATCCCTGAAGCCCATTGGAAACATCGTGGTCATCTGCTGTGCCTTTTTCATAATCTTTGGAATCCTGGGAGTTCAGGTGAGTCCCCTGTAAGCCTCAGCACCTAACCCAAGGAGGTAAGGAGCCACACGTGGCCCCACATCTGGGTATCTATACTAATGGCACACTATAAGCCTTCCTGTACTAATGGCACACTATAAGCCTTCCTGAAACTGAACCAATGGGCTGCTTGGCTTTCTTGGGGAAGGCTCTTTGCTCCTAGTGAGAAGGAAGCAGATTTCCCATTATTCATCAGCCATTAAAATCTCATTAACAGTTACAGTCTAACAACAGCGGCCCAGCAGCATGTATTCCCAGCCATAGTTGAAGGAGCAGTGGTTAGATTCAGTTAGTGGGGTTAGTTTTGCCCCTTTCTGGTTCCATCAAGGTCCTCTGCCCAGCTTTAGAAACATGTGTTGGTTTTGGATCCATAGCTTTGCCACAGTCAGCAGCCTGGAATGACTCAGACCCAAGGGTTTATGTATCCCTCAGTTGCCACCCCAGCAGCACAGCGTGGCCTTCCAAGTGCTCTCAAGACACATTTATTCCTGACTTCCAAGCGTTGCCTTTGTGTCACTTGATGTGTTGGAACTTTCTCGAAGCTTCCCTGTTGCATGCAGGGATTACAAAAGCCAACGTGATGACCCCCTTAAAGCACAGAACGAGCTTTCTTCATCCTTTCCCCACTGCAAGGACTTCTGCTCTGCCTGCAGTGGGATGCGATTCAAGATACTTGTCCACTTTCTTGTCCCAGCAACACCACAGAAGGGTCAGGCCTGAGGCATGACATGTACCACCAGAAAAGCTCCACTTAGGGAAACTGTTAAATCCCGTTCCTGTTCTGTCTGCGAGATAACATAGGGATGCCTCCCCTCCACCTTTCTTCTAGGTATAAACCAATGGGGAAATAGAAACTCTCAAAGCTGAAATTGTTGGTTTGTAAATTTCAGAGAGACCTTGACCTAGAGATTCATTCAGATTCTGACAGCTTGTATAACTGAAAGCTTACAGAAACAGAGATTTCGGAGTCTGCTTCCTGCCAGCTCTGCTGGCAATATCTTCAGTCCCAAAAGTGCAGGAACCCAGGGGAAAAGTGGCAGAGTTTCCATTGCAATTGGTTTCTCATCACCTGAAGAGATTGTCTCATATAAATATTCAGACATAACACTTATTTCTTTCTGAAGTTGATCTGATCTGTCACAGCCAGCTTTGGAAAGCAGCTCTGTTTGTCTTTGGTTTAGAAAGGTGTCTTATGTAATATTTTATACTAATATACTCTTTAAATAATAAATACAGCATTGAAAATAAACGAAGAACGTGCCATGCATAACCACCTCAGCAGCTGGATTGGCTTTGCATTAGAGTACAACAACATCCATCCATTATACTAAACAGATTAATAAAACTAAGCATATCCCATAAAACAGTATAAAACCCACACACAGGAAAATTTATGCCCAGCAACAAAAGTTGCCGTATGCTCTTTGAGTTTCCTCCCTGCTAATTGCGATTGCTTTCGCTGGTGACTTGCAGTCTTATGTTAGATTGTCATGACTGCTGATGTGCTTAAGTGGTAGATACAAGCACGACTGATCCTGTATTCAGGATGCAAAGTTCTCCGTTGATATTTATGTCTAATTAGGTGTAAGATTAGGGCCATAGCTATTTGCTATAAAAAGATGATCTCTCCAAGTTACAGTTGGTTTTCCCACGTAAATATAAACGGGGGATTAAACCACAGGGTTTAAATGCTATTAAAATTCAGCTGTCCACATTTCTAATGGTATTTCCTCTTAGCAAGACTGATTTTGGTGTAGAGCTTGCCCACGCATGAATAGTCATTGATAACACAGAAGAAATACACAAAACAAGTGCACTGGGTCTTTCAGAAGTGCTGAAATCTGAAGCACTGATGGGGATCAGCATTTTTGCAAACAGAGCTTTGCATTTCCAGACCCCGTTAGTAGCTGTGTTACTGCTCCCATCTGAGTGGCATTACAGGCCAGCTCCTGGAGAAGTTATATTTATAGTCAATATATTAAAATCAGTTGTTTACCTTCCTGCTTAATTAAAGCTTTACTCTGTGAAGGCTATATCTCCCCAGTCTGCCGTACCCACGGATAGTGTTTCTCCATGGAAAGATCAGGGAATACTTCTCTTTTTGCATCCAGAGGTTTTATGGCTGCGTTGAGTGGTGATTAATTTTGCATGCCTAGAGAACATCCTTCTGCTGTTGATTGCTGAAGGAAACCCATGGAGTAATGCGTGGGTTTATCTTGTTCACTATTATTTCTACTGATATTTGTCTAAAACAACAGATCAAAATCCGTCAGTGTCTTTTCTCTGTATACCCAGGTGGTGTTTCAAGGAGCCTGGAGAGCAGGCTGCCATTTCCCCCAAAACCAGCAATGTCAATAGCTTCTGTCAGCAAATAAAACCAGATTTGTTGGTTGTCTCCTGGGCTTTGATACCATCCATCCTGCTAGCATCAATCACCCTGTCTGAAGCAGTAATCATCCCCTACCAGTCTGTTCTGTGTAGAGGAAGCAGCAGGTCTAGAAGTAGGAAGCTCATGTTCCTTGTGCAGGTGTAAATCATGAGCTGACTCCCCAGGAATTGCATCTCCTTTGGCTTACACCAAAGGAAACAAGCTCAGGGTCGGGTACTTGACACTATTTGGGCTTGGCTCCTTAAGCTCAGCCCAAGGAATATTTTTAGAGGTCCCTGCACAGACTTCAGAGCCTAATGATGGCTGGAGAACTGCGTTCAGGATCAGAGACCAGAGCTGTACTGACAGCAGTCTTGATTCAGCAAGAGCCCAACATCACTCGCAGCAGCTCGGCTCCTCTTTGACATGTTCCCTTGTGACCCCTAAGAGCAGAGCTTAGTCCATCGCTGTGCTCATCAGTGCCACCTTTCCTTTGCTGACAGAGGGCCCCTGTTACACTTAATTTGTCGGTGACTCTTAAAACCAGCACCATTAACTGGGCTGAGAGCCGCTGGAGTCGTTCCACAAGTGGTAAGAAACCATTAGCTGGTCTGGGCTATTAGCTGGAGCTACACTTCTGCTGGAGACCCAGAAGCAAAGGCCTTTAGGCCACTCTCAGATCACTGAACCAGACAACCTAATACATGAGGTGGGTGTCCTAAACGATGTGAAATCATGCATTTGCTCATTAGGTGCATATTATACAGGCCGCTCACACTTAATAACCTGCACGAATGAGGCCATTTCCTTTAACTCCTCTGGTCAGCGTGGGCTGTACAGAGTACCCAGGGAGAAATGCCCATCATCTGCAGGCTGAATCTTTACAGTTCTCCTCTTCTTTGCGTATTTTGCAGCTTTTCAAAGGCAAGTTTTTTGTCTGCCAGGGGGAGGACACCAGAAACATCACAAATAAATCGGATTGTGCAGAAGCAAGCTACAAATGGGTCCGGCACAAGTATAATTTTGATAATCTCGGCCAGGTATTAATAGAATGGTAATCTGCTTCTTTGCTCCTTTACCTCCTTGACTTAAAACCTGTGCGTTATTATCCCATGGGATTTTCTTACAGGGCACTACCAGTGGCAGTAAAGATTCAGTTCACATACACAGCATTCTGTCTCTGTAAATCCCAAAGGTAGTGTTTCCAAGCAGGCATACACTTCTTTTTGGAACAGAACAAGCACATGTGGCATTGTGGAGTACTTAATTGCTTCACTGCTACATAACAAACTGAATATATCTTGCAGAAGGGCTTGTCTAATAGAGCCGGACAATTTCAACCTTCTCTGCAACACAGCCTTATTTTAGTAGCATGGTAAGGACTAATTAGTGGGGAGCAGTGGAGACCTGGAGGGTAGAAATGAAACTGCTTTTGTCTTCTGCTTTGTGGTTTCCGAATTAGTGCTCATTGCTGAACCAGGGGTATTGACAGGTTCATGCTGCCAGGAGGCACCTTGGGCATCAAAGTACCCCGTTATCAGGCAGGTAATGATAATCCTAGACAGGAAAGGGCAAAGAGGAGTAAAATATTACAATAAAAGAGTTTTAGTGCAACTATGTCTAACTTTTTTCCCATGCATTTCTAGGCCCTGATGTCTCTCTTTGTTCTGGCCTCCAAGGACGGGTGGGTGGATATCATGTACGATGGCTTAGATGCTGTGGGAGTTGACCAGCAGGTATGTGTTCTAGTGAAAGCTCTGTGAGAAATGGGTTGTCAAAGGCTGCACATTCTGGCTCTTGTTTTGCAAAGTACTGTTGGCTTCTATAGTCAAATGGGGTTATGGGGTTAGGATTGAGGGAGGCATTTAACTCAACTCTTTGGGCATGACAAGGAGTCCAGTGAGAAGTTGGGATTTGGACCTAATCTTTTTCATACAGACTTTGCAACACGACTGATGTAACGAGCATTGGGAGAACTGCACCTATCAAAGAATGGTTTGACTTTTTAAGCAATTTGGGCATTTCAGGAGAAAAGTGCTTTGTGTAGGTACAGGTTTTCAGTGAGGGATTTACAATAACTGCAGAGCTGTCCTGCTGCTGGCAGAACAGAGGAGGTTCCTTTCAAAAGTTCTTTGTGTTTTGTGAACATTCATTTAAAATGTCCTAGAGAGCTTTAATTTCTGTGAAGAGCAGAGCACACTGAGCTGCCTGAAAGGGGCACCCACAGCTTTTGCATGGGCAGCAGCACCAATTTGCTCCCTTCTTGGTTTTTTGAGGTTCAGTTGACATTTGCCTTCCTCCACTTTGCAGCCAGTCATGAACTACAATCCATGGATGCTCCTTTACTTCATCTCCTTCCTGCTGATCGTGGCCTTCTTTGTCCTCAACATGTTTGTGGGGGTAGTGGTGGAGAACTTCCACAAGTGTCGGCAGCATCAGGAGGAGGAAGAAGCCAAGAGGCGGGAGGAGAAGAGGCTTCGCCGGCTGGAGAAAAAGAGAAGGAGTAAGGAGAAACAGATGGCTGGTCGGTAGTCTTTCCACATCTTTCTGAGTCCTGCTTGACCTTCCACACCAGCCCCTTCTCCCTCCCCTCCCTGCCTCGCGCCTGGTGATCATTCCTCTCCCAAAAAGCATGTCCAGCTATAAAATTTGCATGAAGGAAATAGCATCGTTTTAGGCTGAGCAAGAAGCCATGGAAGCCTTTTTAATGGCTGCATGATTTGCAATGACCTTTCCATTGGAGGTTATTTAAATTAAAACATAATAATAATCAGACCTGGAGCTTCTTGGATAGCAGAGCTCAGTGTTACACAAATAGTGACAATTGCAAAGATCAGCAGTGCCGGATGGCATCATAAATCTTCTGAGTCATGAGCACTGTTGCTTGATAACTGGATTCACTGTTTAGTTTATTACAGCCTTGTAATGCCACAGTGATGTTACCTGTCCCATTTATCAAGCCGGTTTATTTATTGGCGCAGTAGCACCACTGCTATTCAAGAGTGTAATAAAATAATGGATCCATCTCATTCTAGTAATGCTTAAAAACTCCTTAGAGAAACATATCAATGCATTTGCTTGAGAAATACAGATTAGAAAAAAAAAGCTGTTGAGGAGAGTAACTAACTAGATAAAATAGCACTGATGCAAATTGAACCTAACTCCAAAAGGGATGTGCAAACTGGCAGCCCTCCCTAGAGATGGATTTACAGGTGAAAGGAGGCTAGGCCTCGGCTCTGCCAACAGTCTCCAACCTGACACTTGTCTCTTAGTCTTTTTGTTATTTTATTGTTGGTTGAATAAGTAAGAAATAAGTCAGCCAGAGGCCACAGGTCGGAGGTCCTCTTCTTCTCGCATGCTGTCTTCTGACTGAACTTTCTCCATTGCCTTTTGTGTCCACGGCCTCACACGTTCCCTCCCTGGTCAGTCCGTCTGCTGCTCTCTCCGTGTCCCCTTTCACATCTCTTTTCTATCTTTGACAGACTTCAGTACTGTTTAAGAGGCTGTCTGATCAGGCGCTTGTTCCGAAAGCTGGTAATATTAAGTCTGATTTATTGTTTTTAATAGTCTCAAAGGTGTTTAAATAGCTGTGACAAGCTTAATCATGCAACCATGTACTACAATGGTGTCTCAGCCTCTCTCAGTTAGCACTTACCCAGCACTTCCCTTTGGTCACCTCTTTGAGTCCCATGGGTTTCACAGGTTTTGTAACTGATAAGATGTATCACACCAGCCTCTGGACATCAAACTTCAGTTTATGCCATGAGCCTGGCTTCCCTGATGGTCAGTGGAAAGATGGAGGCTTCCTTCACAAACAGTGGAGGACACATTAGACTGTTCTCAGTTAAGTGGGATACAGATGGAAAGAGATTTTTGTTGCTGTTTTTCACATCACAGAAATGCCTAGAAAGCTCTTTCAGTCAATCCAAGCTCCCAAACACAGTTGCAGGCTGATGAGCTAGAAAATGTTGTTAAAAGCTGGATAGAAAGATCCCTATTTAAAGTTGCCATTTTGGAAAGCAGGCATTTCTGTAGAAGAGAAATAGATGTTTAGTTATTATTAATGACCTTATTTATAATGCTAGAGGAGCTAGATGAAGAAAAGACATAAGCCGGGGCAATTTCCCAGCGGGAAGGAATCACAAACCATCCTTGGAGATGTAGTTATTCATTCAGTCCTATGAAATGTCTAATTAAAGAGGCAATAAACAGCTATTTTACTGAGGATCAAATATTGCTGAGTATTCAATTGCCATAAAAACCTTTCAAGAGCAAAGTATGAAGCCCTCCAAATCACTTCAAAACAGTTTTCCCAATTCGCGTTCAGTGAAACGTTGGTTTTAATTGACCGTGTCCAGCTTTGCCCTCGGAGGCAACAGATGTCATTGCTTAGCTCTATTCTGCATAGTAGGAACTTGCAGATGATACCAAAACTAGGGCTTTGATTATGCCAGCAACTACATGGCACTTCCTTTAGCTGGGCTTCCTGAGTGTCCCCAGATGCCCAAACCAACCTATCAACATCAGACATAGACATCTAACTGGTTGCACAGTCATTTTTGCTTGTAGACACTTCAAATGCATTTGAACAGTTGGAAACCAGAAAAGCATGTGAAATCCCAGCTCACAGGATGTAGGCAGATACAGGAGTGGTTGTTGTGAGGTGCCTGCCCAGCAGGATATGTATAAAGTCTGTCCTTCAGAAGTGTCTTCATCATCATCGTTAAGTAACAGGGTTCTGAGGGATCTCTTGGGCTTCCATCTGTGTATGTGGGAGAAGCACAAGAGCCCTTTTCCACAGTGAGCCCGTGTACCTGAGCCCACCCTCCATGAGGCACCACGAGAGGGTCCTGCAAGGAACCATTCCCATTAGAGGCAACGGAGAGCCTGAGAGCCACAGGGACCTCTGCAGGGGAAGGGAATTCTTGCCGTGTATCCTGCCGGGTGATTAACGCCGTTTCATTCTTTTAGATCTAATGCTGGATGATGTATTAATGGAGAGCTCAGCCAGTGCAGTGCAAGGTACTGGGAAGTCGGCACGTCTCGTCCCACTTGAATGGCAGTGCTGTGTCACTAACGGCTGGCCACCGCTGCTGTGAGGCATCCCACTAAACCGTGTGTGTGGTGCAAAGCTCGTTTGCTTACTTCATGGCACACGCATATCATTCTGAGCTGCAGGTCCGCAGACCTGGCTCAGCACTGACACTTGCAAACCCTTAATTTACCCCTCGATCATGTTATGTTCTTCAGTATGATTTTTTTTTCCCTGGTTTTCATTAAGTCACTCTTGGACTTTTCATGGCTTTATTTTTGTTCTCTTTTTTTTTTCTGTTGGTTTTGGTTTTTTTTCTTAGAGAATAATGACTGGACTGTGAAATGGGTCCTTCATTGTTTAGCTTCCCAATCACCAACTTAGGAGTCTCTGAATAACTGGCGGGATTGTCTCTGGAAGGCAGGCAGTCTCACTTAGGGAAGTTATTCCATTATTCTCCAGCCCTTCCTCACTGCTTCGCTTCAGGAAGGCACAGTATTTTGTCAGCAGGGTAAAACTCAGCACAGTGCAGAGCTTCAACCGCACACCAGCCCTCAGCATGGGTTGGGGTTTAGCCCTTGTGCTGCCCAGCTTGTAAATTCTTTGTATTGATTGGAAGTCATTTGACCCATGAGGTATCTTGTGAATTAAAAGAGATAAAGATGCCACCTCAAAGGCTTTCGAGGTCTTGGTGGGGATGGACCAGCTGGGCTAAACACTGCTGGGGGTTTGACCTGGTTACCCTGACCCACTGCTTGCTCAATGTCACCCTTTCCTATCCCTCCTCGCCAGGACGATGCTCAGGGCTGCAAATCTGCCCCTTTGCTCTTTTTATTTCTAGGAGAAGCTTTGATCTGGCAAGCTTTTTGTTTAATTCATAACTTATGAATATTAGCCTGCATAATTAAAGAGGTGCCAACACAGAAACAAATATAGCTGTAATTTTCGACAGAAATAATATGCTAGGAAAATTGTGCCATTAAAACTCTCACCTGTGAACAAGCTCCCACTGCTTGAGATGGGAGCGGGGCTCCATCCATCTCTCACATATTGCAGGGAGTTTGATTCAATACAAAGGTGAGGGCTATTGGCCTTCACTGCAGAGGGTCACTCGGGGAGACAGAGGTTCCTACCTTGTCTTTCTAAGGCCTTGTAGAACTTTATCACAACATGCTTTAATAAATCCTGAATCTCCTTCCCATTGCCATTCCTGGTATTTTTATCTCTCTGCTTTCAATCTTGCTCTTCTTGGTAGGCCTCCTGTACTCTCCTGCGAAGCGGGGCAGCAGGAGGGGATGTGCTGCCACTGGGTTTGGGGTCTGTTTATTTGTTCCTCTATTTATTTGGTTGTGGCTCCTCTCCTGGTCCTACAGAGCCACATCAAGGCTGCCTTATTTGTAAGGCATTGAACCTATTCCAAATTCCTTCGTTCTCTCGCGCAGGCTCAGAAACACTTGGAGTTTGCTTTTAAAACCTGGTCGATTGTCAGGTCTGTGCTTTGTGTTTCCTTTTGTTACCTTTCCTTTGGATCCAGTGGTAGTGAATGTGCCATGCTGCTCTTCCGGCACCGGCGTGAGGGAATAGAAAGGTTTTATTTCGGAACCTCACTGTTGGGAATATTAAGGAATCAGCCCCGGGTGCTGTAGATGAACCTCCTGTGGTTCAGTGAGAAATCTGAAGTTGTGACCCCAAAGCTTCCACACATCTCTGCACCTACAGAGGGCTTCTTTTCTCTTTCTGTGAAGATGAGATGGAGTATTGTGTGTGTGTGCGTGTGTGCTGCTGCCTGGTGCTTAGTGAGATATTATAATTTTATATTTTCCTTTTTTTTTCCCCCAAAGTCTACATTCTATCACAACTGGAACCTTCTCAGTGGAAATAATTTATCATTTTCCATTTTGATTTTATTTGATTGTTATTTTTCAGTAAATCCATTCAGTACAATAAAAGCCAAGTCAAACGCTGTGTTTAAAACAAAAAGTTCCTTCAGTGCAAACTACTTCTTAACCTAATAATATTCTTGATACAGTTTGTAAATCCAGCTGCGTCACGGGCTCATTGCTCACTGGTTTGCTGCTGTCCTCCAGATATACTCAGACCTGCAAAGTAGTTAATTTCCTTATTATAGGAGAAAGAAGGAACTGGAGGAGACAGTAATGGAATTGTCCCACTCTCGTGAATTCCAATTTCCTGTGCCCACACACCTCCGGTTGAAAGCCACCTCGGGGAAAGTGGCAATTTCTCTCTTGACAGGGCTATATTCAGAGCCTGCTGCTATTCAGAGATATTTTGGAGCCGCACACCCAGCCTGATTCCCCCTAAGAAAATACAGTTAATGGGAAGAAAGTGGCCTCAGCCCCATGTCCCCTGGTGATGGCAGAGACTGGCCAAGCCCCGAGACCCTCTTGCGGTGGCACAGCTGGGCAGAAATGATGCCTTTAGTGCTGCTTTGCTGGTCACTGGTGCCACTTCACAGGTCACATCCTGGAGCTGTCAGAAGAAGAGCAGCACAGGGTTAAATGGCCCAAACCTGGTCTGTGATCACTAAACCCAAAGGGGACCTGGCCTGGAAGTTAGAGTGGGATTAGGAATGGGAAATGTTTGTCGTGCAACAGCAGTGTCATTGCCTTTCCAAATGAGCAGGAGAGGATGGCGATGAGTTTGGGCGCCCCAGGACACAGGCTGGGGCTGCCGTGCTCTACCTCCCAGCCCTGGAAAAGGGGATCAGTTACCCTGCAAGATGATGCCAAGAGGAGTACAGAATGTCAGCTTGAGTTGAGCTGCAAAATCTCCTTCCTTCCTGGGTTAGGAGATTGCTCAGGATTCCCTGTCTGAGCTGATCTTCTCCTCTGTAATGGTATCTAGATTTGAACCACTTCTTCTCTCTCCTGGCCTCCAGCCATAGTGAAGCAGCTTGATTTACACCCTGTTTACCAGCCTAATGTCTCGTAGTGGGCTTTTGCTGTATTTCCCCATCTCCTCATATTCTCATTCTGCCAATTCTTCTTTGTTCGTTTCCTCTCCTCCTCTTTTCTTTAACGCCATGTGTGCCGGGAAGCCAAGTTAACCTTTCCAGTAATAACCAAGACTAACCCAGAGCTCTTGTTGTTCTTGACACAGTGTATTGTAACAGTACAGTAATGTGGTGTTGTGTTAGTTGTGGAGTTCACCACCTGGAGTTTAACAGATGTCTGTATTTCCCAAGATGTTGGTATTGTTTAGATCTTTACTGCATTAATTAGAAATGATACTGTGTGATAAGGGGCATGGGATTCGTACCTGGGTCATTCTACATGAGCAATACCCAAATTCTCTGTAGAACTGATTGGCTTAAATACATGGAATTTATACAATAGCAACAAAATGATTTATCTGTTCAGAAAGTTCCCTGCCCACCTAGACACAGTAGGTATTTATTGATAGTCCTTGGACAGCATGTGAGCTTGAGTGTGGTTCATCTTGTGGTAGTATCTCTATTGCACTAATATGCATGGCTGGCATGCGGAGATGGATGTAGTGAGTGGTGGCAGGATTCATAAGCAGGGTTGACAAATCCCCCTTAACAAAGATAATGGGGAAGGCTGGAACATTTACTAATGGTAATTTTCCAAGGCTGCAAAGGCATCTGCAAGAGCAGCATCCAAAGACATTTGGCTGTGGAAAGCTGGGGGAATGTGCTGGGAAAGGTTGAAAAGGAGCTTTGGGAGAGGGGGAGAAGCCTTTGCAGCTCTATGAACAATTAGCAACCCTGCTTATGGGGTCATGCACTGGCTAATCCAGGTGCAGGAGCCCTGCACAGAAGACATTTTATAACCTCTCTCTAAATCCTCTCTCTGTTCTAACAGCGTCGGTGCTATTCTGTAGGATTTGGAATTACCTGTCAATCAAAGCTAAGAAAAAATTAGAATTCCAGTGTAATTATTCATAAGTAAATCCATTGCAAGAAAAGGCAGAAACATTGACATTTTTCTTTTGAATGTGAATTATACATAAATGCAGAAGTGAGTGATCCAATTACAATGGTGTTTCTTTCCGAGATGATAAGTTGGTTCATAAAAATAGGTCCTATTCCTAACCTAATTGTATTCAAACATTTTAGTTAATTTGCTACTCATAATTCAGCATAATGTGATCAAGATATCTTGACTTTATGGAGATTTATGCAGATCCTGAGATATCCGACAAAGTCTTAGGAGTGAGTCAGCAGTTACCAGGCGGCCTTTTTGTAAGCACTTAATAGATTCACATGAAAATCCATTTTATAGACCTTTTCATCAATACTGTGCATTAGCACTCATGTACAGATCACCTAAAGCACACTGCAGATCAGAAAGTGAATATTAATTTTGCCTTTCATTTGACGACACTGAGGCAGAAGTTTGGGTGCTCCAAATCCCTACAGAATAAAACTGCTGGATGATTTGTCTCTCTGGTACCTGGGCTGCAAGGGAAAGGTCTGTCTTTATGGAGAAACCAAACTCTGATTTCTCAGGATCCTGTTATGAAGCAGGGAGCACATGAAACCATTAAATCTATGGGTTTGATTGCAATGTCATTGGCTATTGACAAAGTGAATTCTATTTCCAGGCAAAATATAACCTTCTAAAATTAGTTTTCCCCGAGGGCAACCCAAACCTCTGCTTCCTGGCTTCATTCTGCCCAACTTTTTTGCTCAGAATCATGTATCAAACTGTACATTTGCTCAGCAGCACTAAATATCAAGCCATGTAATTCTTACAGCTCGATAATTTTCATAACCAGTTGATCATCTAATTATGAGAGTAATATTATACCCTGACATATTCAAGACAGCCCTTTCCACTTCAATCTGCATTATAATGCCGCCTTGAAAATTGTACTGAATTATATACTCAGCCTTGGCATTTCCTCATTAGAGATTAGGTGAGTAAATGAGTTTATCTCTAGGAACATTTGGGGTCTAAAGAGCATGTGCCATCCCTGAGGCAGCCGAACATGGGAATGAGTTGAACAGTGAAATCTGTACTTTGATAATCTTGTCTAAATGGAGGATCATTATTTTCTAATCGCTAAGGCTGACTGATCAGTTTTCCTTGGTATTTTTATGGGCCATTTTTCAGAGCTCTGACAGCCAAAGTGTTGAATTTTGTTCTCTCTACAGTTTATTGCAAAGAACATAATATGCCTGAATTACTTCTCTTTCAAAGACCACCACTAACTCAATGGCCTGTATTTTTAAGCCATTGTTAGTGAAATCTGTCCCCACCATTAATTGGGCTTTTCAGATAGTTTGGGCACATTTAAGATCAGCAGAAACAAAAATTGTTGTTTTAGTTTAAATTTCCCTACAGGGAAAACAGTCTTTAGCAGCACAATAGTCCCAGCTCACCTCATCCCTGATGCTGTAAGGCTGAGTACAGCGCATGTCCCACTGAAGATGTTTAATGGATGTAAGATGATGGGAGCCCTGCTGTGTATTAAAAATGGTAACATGCCAGCAAGAAGAAAGGAAATGAAAAAGACAGCATGTTGCTGTAATCAGTCTAGAATTTATCATCTTTGGAGTTGGAAAGTGAGGGGGCATTGACTCCAGAAAGACGCAGAGAAATGACTTGACGTGCCTCTCCACTCTCCTCCTCCCTGCTGCAGAAGCACAGTGTAAGCCCTACTATTCGGATTACTCCCGCTTCCGTCTCCTGATCCACCAAATGTGCACCAGCCATTACCTGGACTTGTTCATCACTGGAGTGATTGGCCTCAATGTGATCACCATGGCCATGGAGCACTACCAGCAGCCAAAGGTACTGGGACAGAGATGGAGGGAAAGTCGGGAGGGACATGGTCAGCCATGGTGGGATCTGCTGATGGGCAGAGCTAAGGCCAGTTTTGCTGTTAGAATTTGGGTCCTCGTTCACCATGCTTGTCCTATCCCTTTGTCCCATAGAGGATATCCATCCTGCAGCTTGCTTCCAGCTCAAACCATGGCTTTCATTACCTGGATCCCCTTTCACCTCTCCTTTCTAGTTAAATGCAAATGGACTGCTTTGAAAATGAGGATGGGAGAATGGTTGGTTTGCTTAACGTGATCCTCATTGAACTCTTTCATTTGATTTCAGTTTTCCAGCAAAAAAAAGGATAAAAAGGAAAAATAATAGAACAATTTGTTAAATGTTTCTTTTTGCAAAGTTTCTTCTAAATCCCCAGTGTTCCATAGAGCCCGGTTTTCACAGGCACTGGATTCCATGGTGGTCTTTAAAAACCAGTTTAACATAGTAGTGCACTGTGTTCCTGGGTCTTTGTCATACTCTGAAAATAAAAACAGTCTGTCCTGGGATGTCAAGTCTCTTGTGCATAAGAATGAAATGGAAATAGCTGCCTTTGCCATATAACTTGTACTTTATTAGCCACTTTCAGCATGAATAACTGAAACACACAATAGGAGGAAATACTCTTTAAGACTAGACAGGACCTGAATACTTAATGTAAAAAACAAGAAAGACATGTAAACGAGGGGAAAAATATCCTGCAGCCTATCGTAAAGAAGCCAAAAAGTGAAAGGGCACAAGCCCAATTTATTTCTTCTGTTCAGGTCACCTTTAAATACTGGAAGGCTCATTGCATGATTCAGTCATTTGGTGATGAAAAAGGTTGTTGGCCAAGGAGCCTGTCCTGGAACCACTCTAGGGCACGTGTCTCACCGCAGTCGTTTTGCAGCTACGTTTTCTCTTGTATTATAAAAATGTTGGGCAGGCTTTTGGTTTTAATTTTCTTTAGGAAAATAGCACTTTGTCTCTAAGCCTCTGGTATGCAGCATCTGGGTAATAACCCCAAGCTTGGGCTATGCTCAGTTGACAGCATGGTTAGACCCATGCACGTGCTTCAGAGTCTTGCTGAATCAGAGCCCCGAAGCTGCTCTGGTCTGAGTGACTGGTGGCTGGGATCCTGCAGATACTTAAATGGCTTAAATGTACCAGGGAGCTTTATATCCAAGCTAATGATTGCTTGGCATATTGGTGCTGAAAGGGGTTGGTGGTAGGATACCCTGGGATGCCCTGTGGATGAGATCTCAGGTGGAAATGCTGCCCATAAGGAAGAGGGGCTGCAGTGTGTGTAGAGGTGGTTTGAGCAAAGAGCTACTGGGCAAAATCTGCTTTGCCAAATGAATTTGCTGGCAGAGCCCAGGTCCCTGCAGTAGGACAGGGAAGTTCATTCAGAGCCATGGCTTCCTTTGGTGGCTGGGCTTGTAATTGTCAGCCAGGTGAGGTGGATTTTGTCCGTGAATGCTTGAAGCTGAACTGTAGCATGAAGGCAAAGTGCATGGCTTAAACCCTTTCTAGTCTGGTGTCTGCTGCTCTGGGATCAGCAAGTCTTGGATTTGGTCTGAGAGACTCTGTTGCCACTTCCCAATTCCCTAACAGTGGCCTGGTCACAGTTATTACCATCCCGTTTGCCAGCAGTGAGAAATTATTTATGATGCCACTCAGGATGCTGCTATCACAGAGCTCCTTCATGAGCAGGACTTCTGGGATGAAATCACCTCTGATGTGGCTTAATGTCTGACTGTGAAAGAGTTGTCTCAGCCAGGAGGCACCTGTAGTTAATGGCCAGGCTGTGACCTCTGCAGAAGGAAGGGTGGGCAGAGGAAAACCCAAGGCACTCACTCCTGCTGGCATGCCGTCCATCTCTCCTGCTCCTTGCCAAAGCTGAAGGTGAGGAGTGAATGACAGACTATCACAAAGAAGCCATTTGGCCAGCTCTTTCACGGACACAGCCAGCCCATAGCTCTTGCTGCAGTGCACAAATAAGCAAGTGGGATGAAATTCAGCTCTCTGCTGAAAGCACGAGGGTGTTTTGAGCTGCTGACACCTGCAAATGCAGCAGCTCTTACCACTCACCCAGGCGATCCCAGCTGGGGCTGAGTTACTGCCCTGGGGTTTGAGTTATGCCATGGGTTTGTGTCAGCCTCTCCTGTGAATGATACCAGCTGGGCTGGGGCCAAGCAGAAATGCAGCTTTTGCACTCCCTGAAGCCCTGGGGCTTTTCCCTGGGACATTTATCATTGGAGAGAGACCACAATTGGAGCCTTTTACCTGTCATTTGGAAATGAGTAACTGGTGAAAGCAGGGCAGGTTTGCAGGCAGCAGATGTTAGTGTCTAACCCAGGTCCTGTGTCCACATCCCAGGTTCTTGATGAAGCCCTGAAGATTTGCAATTACATCTTCACCGTTATCTTTGTCCTGGAGTCTGTTTTCAAGCTCATTGCCTTTGGGTTTCGTCGCTTCTTCCAAGACAGGTAACAAAAGCTCAGTCTTCTCCGTGGGGGAAGCAGCAGTTTTCTGGAGGCAGCTGCCCAAATTTGGTGTCCTGGACACTGATGCTTTTCCTGGTGCTGTCACTGACACGTGTGAATGCTTTATGGTGTGACTGGTTGAAAAATGGGTAGGTGGAGGCTTGAGATGTGAGTTGGAGAAAGGATCGGGCATGCCAAGGAGTGTAATTGCAGCACTTTGGCCCTTAGGAGTGGACAAAATAAGAGTGAGAATCACACCAAGTGGCTGGTTCTCTTCTCACACCAGTTGCATGTCCATATAATCAAGATGACCTTGTGAAGTGACAAAATGTATGCCGAGAGAGAAGCTGGTCCTGATTTATGCAGAGGGAGATGGGAAGCAGCAGATGAAATCACTTCTTCTAAACGTTCACTCTCTTACCTCACAAATACAGATTTTATGTCCTTGGTGAATCTTTCTCCTCCCAGTTTTGCCTCCTTCAGTGCTAATTCCAAGAGCGTTGGCACTGAGCAGGACCTGACACGAGCCCTTCAGCAGACAGGGCATGGTTCCACCCCTCTACCCACATTTTGGGTGTTCCTGTTGGGATTATGCCTCTCTTTGGTCTGGCCCAAATCCTCAGGGTCTTTCCTTCTCCCAGCATGATTTTTGTTGCATGGGCTGGACATGGAGGGGCTGCCTCTTTCTAGGACTGAGGTCCATGGGTATCATGTCTAGAAGTGGCCGGAGAGATACCACAGCATCTCCCCTGATGTCTGCAGCCTCAGGGTAGGAAACTGCCAAGCTTTTGTTTCTGCTTCCCCTCAATCAAGAATATCTTTGGAATTGGCTGATTCTCTAACAAGATGCATTAGTTATAATGATTTCATAACATAACTGCATTTGTATAATACCCTCAGAAAAATGCTGCAGATTCATTTGAGTGCTAGAACCATTGAAATGACTGGAATTTGTGTGAAACAAGCTACCTCCCCTTGCCAGCTTCTTGGTAGATGTTAAACTTCATTTTGTGTTGTCTCCAGATGGAACCAATTAGATCTGGCAATTGTGCTGCTGTCTATCATGGGCATCACTTTGGAAGAGATTGAGGTGAACGCTTCGCTACCGATTAACCCCACTATTATCCGAATCATGAGGGTTCTCAGGATTGCCCGAGGTGAGACAAATAAAGCAGAATTGACTTCTGTTTGAGGTGCAGGGTCCCCTCTAAGGGAGAGTTGAGCATTGGGAAACGGTTCTGGGGCACATCCCCATCACAATGTGCATAGTTCTGGTATCAACAGGCCGTAAACAAATAAAAGAACAATGGGGGAAAATACTTGAAAGGAGCCAAAAAACTGAGCCAACTGCCCATGTGTTTCTATCTTAAGAGAACTTGAAAGCTGAGAGCTTAGACATACAAGAGAAATAGCTATGGCTGTAATTCCCAGAGATGAACCTGGAAAAAATATGCCAGTCAAATCAAAGTCGCCTCTAATGGGGATTAGAGAACACAAGATCAAGTACGTTGGCTGTAAAAGACAAGCATCTAATAAATTTAATTTCCTGTGGGACTTTACATCTCACCACTTGGTGACAAAGCATTCCTCATCACTCTGCATCCATCTGTCCCCTCAGACTTGTAACAACACGTACCTGAGTGGGGAAGCCAGCTTCTGCAGGGCATGAGTTTTCAGAACAGGATGGGCCAAATGCTGAAGATGTAAAATGTGAGTGCTCAGGCCCCTGAAGGGCAGTGTTGTGCTGTAAGGCATAATTGCTCTGATTGCAGCCCTCATCTAAGCAAAGGAACTGGAGGAGAAATGAAATGCTGCTGTTTCTCAAAGTGGGGGAAAAGAGTGGTTTTCAGTGCATTGGATCCCTTTTAGAATTAAAAATACACACGGTTTCCAATTGGAAAGGCAACCTTCTGGAAGAGATGTGTAAATCAGTGAATCACGTATGAAAATGGGTAACCTATGGAAGTGGGAAAGTAGTTCCAGGGCTGGGAAAGTAACTGCTCATAATAACCGGAGGAAGAAGATGGGTCCAACACAGATAACGTGGGGAAGAGAAAAGCCAGGGAGAATGATAACGCTTTCTCCACATCTCAGGCTAGGTGATGCTGCTATTCATGGGGTTTTGATAGTATCCAGGCAACAGGGAGCGTTGTAAGAAGGCCAAGGATGATAGCAGCTAATGGAGAACAGTTGACACGATTTCACATTTCTCTTCCTATAATCTGTGGCTCCTGGGAGAGAGCCTGAGTTTGTGCCTCCGTGCTAACACTGCCGTTACCATATTCCCAACGTGTTTTCCGCAGTGCTGAAGCTGCTGAAGATGGCTGTAGGGATGAGAGCCCTGCTGGACACCGTGATGCAAGCGCTGCCGCAGGTAACCCACTGCCATATCAAACCACATCTCCTCTGGCCAGAGCTAATTTCCTATTGCAGAGGAATGCTAATCATTTTGTCTTTACTGTCATTAGAGAATCACATTTCCCTTCCGAAGCACAATCTGAGATACAGTCCTCACATTGAGGTCATTTTTCCCCTGAAGCAATTTAAGTTTTGGATTAAAGAATGCAGCAGGAAACAGGTCTGGAACAAAAAAATCAATGAATGTTCTTTTTTTTTTTGTGTTTCTTTTCCCCCCCTGTTTCTTTTTCTCTTTCCAGGTGGGAAATCTGGGTCTTCTCTTCATGTTGTTGTTTTTCATATTTGCAGCTCTTGGAGTGGAGCTGTTTGGAGACCTTGGTGAGTCTTCCTGTGCCGGTGGAAGGGGTGGGTGAGGTGTGTGAATGGGGGGGTCTCATGGCTGTGCTTGGTCCCACAGAGTGTGATGACACGCATCCCTGCGAGGGGCTGGGACGGCATGCCACGTTCAGGAACTTTGGGATGGCTTTTCTGACCCTCTTCCGGGTATCCACTGGAGACAACTGGAATGGGATAATGAAGGTAAGACACCTAAGGAAAATGAATATTGCCTATAACTGCTTCATTAGAAGTTGACCACTCTGCTCCAGACGGGTACCAATGCCCACCCAGAACACTCCTGCAATGAGCTGGTCTGTCTATCCGTGCACTGGGCAAAGCCTCTAACATTTCTGTTCCCTACTTCCAGCCATGCCATGTCTCTGATTGCAGGCTCTTAGTGTACTCCATATATTCCCTTTTTTACCCTGAGAAAGCAGCTCAAAAAGAAGGGAAAAAAAGACAGGAACTTATCTCAAGTAGCACAAATTCAGCTCAGTAATATGCATTGGTTTTATCTTTTACCTTTGTTGGCATTACTTTTGTGTTTTGTTTTTGTTTCTGGGAAAACCCAGGTGTCTGAGAGAGAGTCTTTCTTAGGGAACATCCATAAAGGCATGTTATTGTGAAGAAATCTGGTCTATGAGAACTCGGGTACTAGCTAGTCTGCAGGAATCACTTCTCTGTTCATTTCTAGCCTGTGGTGTGTGTTAGGTGACCAAACTCTTAATGACGGGGTGTGAACTTGAGGAACAAGCGTCTGCAGGCCCAGCTGCTGTGGGATAGTTGGTGGGTTGTAGCTTTGCCCTGGATCTGTCTGCCACACTTGAGTATTTTTTGTCTAACCTGGTAAAACAGCCTTTCCTTTAGGAGCAGCAGGGTATTGATGTCCGTTGTTACACACATCAAGAACAATTGCATCTGAGCCTGCTTGTGGTGACTCACACAGAAACAAGGTTTTAATGGCATGTGTTTTGCTACTCTAGACATGAAATTTGCCCAGTGTTCTCAGTTTGCTTCATGAAGGGAGAACCCATTGCAGCCAGATGACCAGATGCAGATGAGGTCCATGCTGGAACCTCTTCACATCCCTCCATCACTTCCCCCCTGTTTCTAGGACACACTGCGAGACTGTGACCAGGAATCTACCTGTTACAACACCGTCATTTCACCCATCTACTTCGTCTCCTTCGTGCTGACGGCCCAGTTTGTCCTGGTGAACGTGGTGATTGCTGTGCTTATGAAACACTTGGAGGAGAGCAACAAGGAGGCAAAGGAGGAGGCAGAACTGGAAGCGGAGCTGGAGATGGAAATGAAGACAATCACCCCCGGCCAACACAGCCCCTCTGACATCTTTGCATGGACAGGCAGCGCTGGTGGAGAGAGACCTGAGAGCCCTCAAGGATGTACCAATCCCATGCAAATCAAGGTAGAATCTCAGCTCTCATTAGTTTACCCTATGGTGAGAATCTCAGTTGGAGGGTGAAGAGGGCTAGGGGAAGACATGCACGAGTCAGTGGAAGGAGTGAGTGAACTGTACGTCCAGGGCTTGTATTCCTCACTGTCTGCTCACCAACTGTTGAGTGGTGTGGGAATTGATGCTCCAGGTCCAGCCCACCCTGACGCATCTGTTTGGAGGTACAAAGCTTTGCAATTAGTTCTGGAGATGTGCCCAAGCTGCCAAGTTCAGAGCTGGCTTCAAGTTTGCTCTAATCCAGAGACTGGGCTAGGTCCTTTGTGATAGCATAAATCACAAGCATAATGTGTTTGCTTTTCTAATGCAGAGTGTGAACCACAACATAAAAGAGGAATAAAACTTGGCTAATCTTTGCTTAAGTATTAAATTTGTTTTATGTAACCTCAATTTAAAATCCATCCCCACTGTCAAGCTTGTAAAAAGAGATTATTTTAACAATAGAAGAATCCAGAGGGGACTCAAACCTGAGCTCACCAGAAGCAGTGCCAAAACTCCCACCAGCAGGAACAGTGCTGGAGCAGGGCTGTAATGTGGTAGCTGCTACCAACTGCAACAAGACTCTCTAAAGCACAGTTTCTGGATGAAGACTCAGTTTGAGGAATGAGAGGGGTGAGGTCAAGACCCAGACAGGTCCTTCAGGAGGGAATGAAACTGGAATTATACAAGAAAAATGGTCCAGCTTTTTGTTTTAGGCTTAACTGATTGCAAATCGGGTTAAACTCTACACAGACTCCATTAGCTTTTATTACATCATGATTTCACAACAGCATGCCTTGGCCTCTGCCTGGGGTGGACTAATGAGTATTCTAATGCATGAAAAACTCATTTATGCTCTTTAGTCCAAGGGTGAAAGAGAGTAAATCCCTGCTTAAGCTTTGTTTCAGTTCCTAAGCTACTGGAAATTTCTGGTGCCATTAGGAGTCATTGAAGTCTGAGATGGAGGCCAAGGCTGCTCTTTGGCACAGAAAAAAGGAGTTCAGGGCAATATGGGGAAATCCAGATTCACTACGTCCTCTAGGAAGAAACAACATGTCCCAGCTGCGGTTGCACATGTTGAGCTGGCAAGCTGTCTTCAGCACTGTTGTCCTGCATCAGTACTCACACTGGCAAGAAGAGAAATAGCAAAATTGCAAGGCAAATCAGAGGAAAGGATGCCCTCAGCTCTTCAGGCTGTTAAACCTGCCCTCTGTGAAGGTGGCTTTGGACAGGGTTTATTCCAGTCATAATCTCCAGAGTGCGATTCACTCAAAAAAGAAACCTCAAAACCCTCCAGATTTTATTCTGTTTAATCTCCCAGCCAAAATCTTCAGGACAAATGTGATGCTTGAGCACGAGAGCAGGGGAATACAATTCCCAGGACATGACTCTGCAAGGATATGTGGTCAGCATGCTTCTTTGCTTGCCTGTTCCCCAGGGTTTTCGCACCATGTGCTGTTTGACTGTAATGATGGTCCTCATTCCATTGTATGTAGTAGGCATTCCCTATGCGAAAAGTGCAATCCTTAAATTGCTCCCATGCTGCCTGCAAAAGCCAGACCTGCTCTGTATAACCTCCCATGTCTGTGCTGTGGCGAGCTGGTTTGAAGTTGGCCAGGACAACTGAGGCACCTCAACCCATGTCTGGCACATGAATTAGTCGCCTGATGTTTGCCCATCCTGATCAGCTGCAGCTTCCATGGAGAGGATGCTCAGCTTCTCTTCAGGTCAGGTTATTTTAATTGGTGTGCCCTCTGGATATGGATTTAGGTGTCAAGTATTGGGTCCTCTAGCTCAGAAATGTGGCCATTGGGTTATAGAAACTTTACAGCAGTAGTGTTCACAGCACCAAGTACCAAGATGCTGCTCTACCAGCCCCTTTGTACAGCTCAGATCAGTAACTGGCCATGTTTGCAGAGAGCAAGAGCTGTCCCCAGGAGGGTCTGAGAAAGCTGTCACTGCTCACCGTGATATTACTGCACTGTTCTCTCTCCTCTCCTGCCTCACCTCTCCTGTTGTTGTTTCTGTTCCTGCTCTTCACCCCTGTCTTTCCCACCCCCTCTCTTACTCTGTTTCTCCCCCCTTTTGTTTGTTGGGTTTTGTACACTGTCCTTTTCCTGTCTCTGTCCCTCGCCTTTTTCCTCTCTTTTTGGCTTGCTCTCTCCTTCTGCATGTTATACACCACCCCTCCTAGGAAAGGCACTTGTTTGATACCATATCACTGCTGATCCAGGGATCTCTGGAAGGAGAGCTGAAGCTGATGGACAACCTGTCAGGCTCTGTGTACCATCATTATGCCCTCCCAGCTCCCGAATATTACAACTCTGAGAACCAGGTTAATATTCCTAATTTCCTGCAAAGTTTCCATCCAAACTCGATGTGACTGAGACCTTTAGTAGAGAGTTAATGTTCTTTATGTAATGTAGTCACAGGGATGTTGAAGCATAAGTCATTTTGGCTTTTTCTGTGGGAGTTGAGATAATGTCTTGGTTAATGATGTTGTATATCAATGCAAGATGAAAAGTACAAGCTCAGAGTCTCTCTCCCCGACACAGTAAGAAGTTTTGCATTGGGATTTACTGTTCAGGAGTGTTGTAAGGAAAATATACAAGATCCTGTCTCCATCCTTCAGTGGGGTTCTTGTATTTGGCTTTTTGTTCCCAACCAGGGCTTCATAGCAGTGGCAGGACATGTCCGCAGAGCCTGAAGTATGGTGTGAGGTTTCCCTAGAGCAGAGCCTGAGCGGGTGGGGAACATAAAATGCTCTTTACATTTTGTGCCTACTTACACTGCACGAAAATCCAGTTTCAAATGATTTTCCTAAAGAGGCTTTTTGCAAGTGGGTCATTGTAAACTAGATCCTCATCTCTGATCTAAACTGACTTTAGAAGGCGGCGCAGCCCTTAATGATGTACTTAAGTAATGGTGTGCTCCAGTGCTTTCTTGAGCAGGGGCTGTAATGCTTGTTTGAAATTAGTTCATTTACTTCTCAGGATAAAATACCTACTTTCTCAAGCATGTTATTCTTTAGAGCAAATATTTTCCCTAAATCTCAGCAGTAACCATAATAATAATTCAAACATACCTACTTTTCCCTGCAGTTGGAATTGAGCAAATTCCATATTCCTTCATATATATTTTTTTTTCCTCCCTTTCTGGCTAAAAATAGCAGTTTTCTTGTTAAATCAGTGTGCTTATTTATGGGCTCACTGACACTAAATTATCCAACTCAGTGGTTCATTAGGGGAAAGAAACAAGCTCAGGTAAAATGGAATCCTACTGCAGGTATTTGTATAGCAGGATAATATGTCTCCCTCTGATTGCCGTGTATCGCTTTCCAGACGGAGGTCTATTAAGCTATAGAGGAAGTGGTTGCCTCTAAGAACTGTCAGAGGAATAGAGACAGTAGCTTTGGCAGGGAAGGCAGAGGGTCAGCGCGGAACTCAGCGAGAGCTGTTTGGAAATCTGTTGTCACAACATTTTTCAATGGCAAGTGCTGCTGCAGCAAAAAAAAGGGTTTGACATTTTTGCAATGAAAAAAACGTAACATTCCAGTTTGGCTTTTTCTCTCAAAAATTAAACTTGGGTTTTTTTCCACCCCCCCCTCCCTGTAATTAGAACCTGTATCAATCAGTTGAACGTTCCCAACAAAATGTTTTGACGGCTTCAAACTCAATCTCGGGCGCACGGAGGCTGAAGGGGGAATTTGATGTTTTGTTTACATTTTGGCTTCTCTGTTCACACCATTTGTCATGTTCTGAGGCACGTCAGGAATTTAGAGCAGCACTGGGACTTGCTGAAAGATACCTGATTAATAGCAGCTCCAGCAGAGCGGCTCCGTGAGGCAGGAGCTGTCGGTGTCCACCAGGCTTTAGCACAGCCTTTCTCTGCACGCCTGGGCTCCGATTGGTGCCTTCCCATTAGGAATCACTGTCCTTGTGCTGGCAGCTTCTGCAGTGATGCTTTTTTGGGGAGCCTCTGTGAAATCAGGAGCTCCTTCAAAGCATCTCTCTTATCCACTGCCAGCAGATGACTGTGTTAGAGGAGATATCAAACCCAAGGTTAGATGAGAGAAGCCCGACCCTCTTATCTCAGCTGAAGTTTTGAGCCTCTCAGGGTTCACTCATCACTGGGTTTATTTCACCCTACCGATGCCATTTCTAAGAGTGAGGAAATCCAGCCCTTTGACAACTTCAATGCAACAGATCTGGGCCTCTGTGGTTTCTCTGGGAAGATATATTGTTGTTGAAAGACTTTTCAAGCATAGAGGATAGGGAAAGAAATGCACAGTGAGAAGTGAAAAGGAAGCACCTGGAACTTGTCCAGATTAGCCACGTCCATAGGATAACTGATGAAATGCCGCCCCAGTGCCCTAGGCACCAGCCATGGACACATACTCAGAGTGGGGACTTGAAGGGCAGCTGAGCCTGCATTTGAGGGCAAACACCCCTCTTTGCAGTGCCTGGCAGCAGGGATGCTGCTCAAGGGGGAGAAGCTGCAGCCTCCTTTTTCCCCTTTCTCTCCAAAACCCACAAGTGATGTTTCATATTTCCTATGTAAAGAGCTCTGTGTCTAGGGACAGGGCTTCATCAGCATTTTGATAAAGAGTTTTTTATCAGTTATTTGAATGCCTTCAGCAGGGATGTGTTCATGCAAGACACATCGGTACAGGGTTTACCCAGAGCTGGAGGAGACTGGTGGGGCCAGGGCTGTGGCAGCATTTGGGAGGCTGAAAGATGCAGGCAGTTCTCTTAGTAGGACAGTTACTGGTGCTTACCCAGGCACTGTAGGCTATTTAGCAGACCGAAACCCACTGAAGGCACCAGGAAGGCATTTGCTGACTGAAATCAAGCCTTAAGTTTCTCCCTGTCCCTGTTTAGCCATTAGGAACTTAATTATGGTCCCATCTGCCTCTTGGGGAGAGGGATGTCTCTGTACCCTCCTTAGAGTGCAGGGAAGGGCATGCTCTGTACCACACCTGCAAAATGATTTTGGGGAATCTTTGTGGACTCAATTGGATTAGCCCAGCGGCCAAGAGAACAGCGTGGTTATTAGGTAGGAACAACTTCAGAGAAGTCCGAAGATCTTGAAGCCTCTTGTATTTGATTATAGCCAAGAGGATAAATCTCTCTCGTATAAAAAGTAAAGTTACTTTTGGTTCTTCATCTAGACAGGAGAACAGCAAAATACAATGCTAGCATTAGTGTATGGTTTTAAACTCCCTCCCAGATCATTGGTAAGCATTTAAGTATGAATGTCCCACTCTTCTTTTTTTCATTCCTTTGTTATATTTCATTTCTTTAGCGTTCTGTCCCCAGTAACAATGTGCATGATGTAGCTTCTCCCACTGCAGGCTTATTGCGTTATGTCTAGAAGTATGTAGATTATGATACCTTTTGTTTTCTTTCTTTTCCAAAAGATTTGTTGTCCTGGTTTCTTATGCTTAATCATCTCTCCCTTTAGATCCCTCTAGCTGAGATGGAGGCTCTGTCTCTGACGTCAGATATTCTCTCTGAAAAGTCCTGGTCCTTAGCTCTGACGGATGACTCTTTTCCTGATGATACTAACACACACTTACTTAATGCTCTGGAAAGCAATGTACATACACTGGTCGCTGTATAGTCTGATGTTTACAGGGTTCGAAATACTGCTTCCACTTCTCTACACCTGCCTAATGGCATTTCCCATTCAAGCCCGTTTCCAAATAGCACCAACCTTCCCCCTGAACAGGACGTTGTCCTTAATGCCATTAGGTCCTGGGTTGTTATCGCTCCTGTCCACAAACTTGGCTCCCTGCAAGGAACAAGTAGTTATTTCTATTTTTCCTTTGGTGTCTTATGTAAAAACAGTGTGTTTGGTACAAGTAAAATAAATAGTGAAAAAATGCTTTGGAAAGCAACAAGGTTGAAATTTCCTCCCCATCTGAAACAAATCAGTGATGCTGTGTGGAAGCGACACCCACGAGCTAATGGCTCGTGTCCTCTGCTGAGGGATCATCTCCAACCCTTTGGTTTGTACTGGATTTTTGTCTCTATGAACACAGGCACCACAAGGCTTTTTGTGTGATTGGTGCCAGACTGTTTGTTTTACAAATATCAGATGGGGATCTCTCCGAGATGCTGCTTGTTTTGGGAATTCTTACTAGCAGCCATCAAGCCAAAAAGCCAAAAGAATGTTTGGACGCCTCTGTGTCTTTTTGAATGAAATAACCAGTATTTTGAACCCTGCCTTAACCATCTCCTCTTTGAAACATTAGACATTTTTAGCTGTGTAGCAGTCAAGTGCTTTCTTTCTGCTGTACAACAGACATAACTCCTTCTCCAACATTTTTGGATCATTCTTGTTTTCTTTGTTGTTGTTCATGTACTTGCCTTTGGATGTTTGTGTTGTTGATAAATTTCCTACCATCCGAGCCGACTGCCATCCTAATAGCACTTATTTGGGAAACACCTCTTAAACCGTGACAATATTTCCCATCATGCTTCATGGCATCACGTGCCAAAGATTTTGTGAACTACGTTTAACATTTGTATGGGCCTTTTGGCCCCAAAATCAGTTAGTTAGTCTGGAGAGCTGGGCTGAGATTAGACAAATCTCTTTGACAGCACAGCGGTCCCGAGGGTATAACTGAGAGAGACGGTTTCTCTCCGTAAAATGAAAAGCAAATCCAGGTTGAACAAAGTGTTCTGTGGATTTGTGTCAATACCAACAAAGCCAAAACAGTTTCCCAAACTCCTGAAATGCTGCAAGTTTTCATTGAGATCTTTTCTAAATGCAGCATTTTTACACTTTGTTTAGACACAGCTTTAGTTGAAAACTGTCTCAGAATGTTTTGTTTGACTCAAAATAGATTCAGGTTGGGATTTGGGGGGGGGGTGGGTTGATTCATGGAAAACTCAGATTTGATTTTCAGTCAAGCCAAAACAATGTGTTTTACAAACCTAGCAGTGAACCAAACAGTCATGTGCTTCCGCTGCTCTCTTTGTGAGCTGGGCTCACAAGACCAATCTGCAGCCATTGGTTTCCATGAAGTTCGCTCATGAGATTTCCCTCGAGATCATCAGAAAGTGGAAATGAGTCCGCTGTGGTATTGGATCCTGTCAATGAACCTAAAGGTTCATTAAAGGTTGGGTTTGGATAGGATCTCGAAGCCCAATACTTGTGTTCAGATCCAGATGGTTTTGAATTTGAAACCTCAGGTTTTGGGCCATCTTCTCTGCTTTAAGCTAAATAACGTGAAAGCTAAATAGCATAAATATGCTGCTCAGAAGAGGAAGGCAGGGAGGAACAGAGACGTTCCCAGAACCCACGTCTCAGCTTTAGCAGCACAGGTTTCTCTCTTCTTCCCTGCCCTGTATCAGGAGACTGCAGTCCCTCTTATCTAGGCTGTATCCAGGCTATATCCAAATCAGCAGGTTCCTGAGGACTTAAACTAATGCTGCATGACAGTGCAGATCCATTTCCTCCACTAAATTTACAACGGTGGTTTTCCTTTCTTTTCCTTTTCTTTATTCCTTATATTTTTTTCCTTTTTGTAATTCCTTTTTATCTCATCATGTTCCTTTTGCAAACAAAAGGCCAGGGTGAAATTTTGGTTTTATGACTGAAGGATAAAATTGGGGGGAAAAAAAATCTCAGTGTTGCTTTCAGCAAACCTGTAATGCACTGAGAGCAGGGAAGATGTGTCAGAAAATAAGATTTAAAGTTCCCCAAAACTGATCAGCAATATACTGTATCAGACTACAGTGTCACATCTTATTTCTGTGTTTTTCAATGGAGACCTTTTAAAGATGAAATAATTCTTTCATTAGAAATACCCAGAGAAGCTGATTTTGCTTCCATTTTTGCTCATACTGTCCAACACAATAACACCCAAGAACATTTCTGGGATGGAGATATTCCCTTATGATATCAGACCTGAATCCACTTCATTTGATACTGCCTCTGGAGTTGTCCATTCTAAGAGAGTCTTTGGCTGTAAAAACTCCACAGCCAACATATATACAATAACCCTTGCTTGCATTAGATCCCTTCTAATTAGAGAATAGCTTTAACCCTGAAGCAGCAGGTTTAGATATCCTTTTCAATAAAATGGGTTTAGTTACTCATTATGTGAGAAGGAAACCAAATAAAACTGTGCTGGGAGCCGGACTAGAGAGTGTTTTCTGTAAACTGGCTCCTGCATTTGGTTTTGTTTTCTTTTCTCTTATTGTTAGAAGAGGAAACTCCTCACCTTTGCAAAAGTCTGACTTGCTGATGAGGGCACATAGAAAGAGCTTTACTTTTATTGCAGAGGATCAAAGTTATGCAAAGCATGTGACCTTTGCTGGCCTTGAGGCATGATGCCTTCATTGCATACCCCTGAAATAGTCATGGTTTATTACTACAGTGTTGCTTCCTCTGTTTTTGTGGTCCATTCTGTGTGACAATTTATTGACAATACAAAATGAGGGGTAGAGCTTCCTGGTAGATCCATTCGTGCAACCTGTACATACTGACGATGTGCATGCCCATCGTGCCATACTGATTGCAATGGCTGTCGCTAGCGTTTCTGGGCACTTCTCCTCTTCCATCCCATCACATCCTCCTTCCTCACTGTGCCTTTCCCCATAGGCTGATCTCCGCTCCAAAGATGACACGCTGACCCTGTCTCCCAGCAAGGACCTGCTGAGTGTGAGGAAGCCTTCGGTGGGGCGCACACACTCTTTGCCAAATGACAGCTACATGTTCCAGCCGCCGTACTCCAGCCCCTGCCCTGCTTCCCTGGGAGAGAGGAATCCGGCACACCACAAGTCCCAATCAGGTACATGCCTGTCAGCTGGGACAGGAGCAGGATTTTCCGATACAAAGCACTAGCTGGGATTTTCCAAGGTATTCAGCAGGAGGCAGCAAATTGCCATTGGCAATTGGCCATTGCCATTGGTTTCTAATGAGCTGATGGTGTCCAGACCTGTGGAATGGCTTTGCAAAGACCCTCCACAACTTGCAAAGTCCATGTTGTTAAAGATAACTCCTTTCCTCTGACCTTTTTATTTGGCAATATGACAGTGAGCAGTTGCTCTGGCTCAGTGCTGATCATCCCCTTGCCTGGTTCCCTGAAGGTTACAGTCCATACAGCCTGGGCTCCATCCATCTCAATGGAGCTAGCTATGGCCCCAGAGCAGAAATCCCAGCAGAAAGGTATTTCCTCATGTCAGTTGTTTTTTGCAGCAGTACCTATTCTTGCAGGTTTTGAAAGTTCTACATGGGAACATCTGTGAAATATGGGAAAATGGTGTCTCTAAATGCCTGCAAAATGAACATAAATGTGCTGAATTGAGAGAGATCTCAGTGTGAGATGAATGGAAAATAAGAGTGCAGAATTGTCCTTCCCAGTGTGCGTGGCTGAGATATACGCTTTACAGCTAAATTTGGAGATATTCTTAGATACAGTGTACTGCAGATACCAAGGGCTCACTCTGTACGTGCACCTCTATACCTGTACTTGCAGGTGCCTCCGGGTGCTTATCAATGTGCTTTCATTTACTCTAATTTCTAGGGGTTACCTTCTGCTGGCAAATGAATGGAGCTGTCTTTAATTCTTCTGTACACACCATCATTTTAGACATTTGTCACAGATAAGACAGAGGAGTTTTTACAAGTATTGCCATTTGAAAGCCTCTAAAGCAGAACATAATTTCAGAGCTGTTCGGAATGGGAGGAGATTTGAATAGATTAGAAATAAGATGTTGAAATTTGCATAGTAATAAGAATCTGGATGAATAGCGACTGTTGAACAGCAGCAAAAATGTGGACACAGCGGAGGAAGATGAATCTGGAGTTGTGAGAAATCACTGCCATAACACAGGATTTTCAAGGTCAAGAGCTGTCCTTTGAAGAACCTGTTTGAACATAATGCAAACAGTGCAGCTAAAATCCTGGTGAAATCCCACTGAGCCAATAGCAAGGCTCCCACTGCCTTCAGTGGAGCCAGAATTCATGGTTCTCTGTAACAGCTGAGAAATTCCTCATAGTTATAATCCCAGAGAATCCCAAAGGAATCCTGTTTGTTACAGAGGGAGTTTCCAGTGCTTTGGTTTTGACCCTTAATTCAGATGCATTTTTTCTGCCTTCAACAAAAACATCAACTTGACCAAAATGGGTAATTTCTGAGTCCCTTCTTTCTTCAAGATGAATAGCCCCTTCTGACAGCCCTGGCCTGGGGAGGGCAGGCATTGCACCCTTATAAATCCACAGGAAAAACCATTCCACTGGGATGCAGGAGAAGTATTTTGGAAAGGTGATGTCTTGTTCACAACCACATTAAACAATTAAACCTTTTGCCTTTTTCTCCTGCTGCTAAAATTCCAATCGTCTTAAGCAGGCCAAAGTGCTCGGAGATGGGTAAGGTGCCCAAATCTTGGCGTACGCATCTTTGTCCTGTTCCACCTCCAATGTCACTGCTTTTCAGGGTGGCGGAAGTCACCCCTACCTGTTTGCAGTCTGTAATATTATAAAGTGCTATGAAGATAGCAAGAGGTGCCAGGCGCCTCTAATAAATCACCCTCATCACCCAACTAAGCCATAATATTTCAAGCTGAGAAAGGTTTTGTTGTCAGAAACACTGGCACTTGCAGGAGATATTTGTTTGAATACTCCTTCGTTATGGGGCTGTTGTTCTGGGAAAGATTCCAGGACAAATGAGATTCTCTGGGATGCGGTCCAGGTTAAATGAATTGTTTTGAGAAACATTGAGCCTGATTTGGGGGGGGAGCATGCCGAGTTTCAAACCTTTTAGAAGAAGTAGCCAGCAACCACAAAGGGTCAGGAAGAGGCTGGGGAATATGTGTTTCCTTCTCTTGGGATGCTTTGGAAAACTGGCCTTGAAAGCTGCCAGGTGCCATTCCCTTTCACTTCATATTCAGTGTGTGTGCTGGTTTTCAGATCCCAGCAGTTGGTCTCAAACACTCAGGTATGGAAGACATCCTTTTCTGGAGTCTTTCAAAGTCAGATCCTTGTGGTGCTGAGATGTGCGGATGCCTTCAAAGTTACTGGCCCTAAAGCAGGGATGTAGAAGTTGCCAGTCAGGATGAACTTCTAGTTCCTAATCCTCTGTTCTCAACAGGAGCTAGTCCCAGTTGTATCAGGGGAGAATGCCAAGAAAAATGAAACAATAGACACTTTTGGAATAATTTATTAGTAAGTGGGAGCTTTTTCCCAATCACTGGGAGCCAGTTGCTGAATTCAGTGGTTTTGCCATGCGTGTTTGGTCCGAGGTGCAATAGAGCAGTGTTTTGTGAAAGGTCATTGAGATTAGGACACAATCCCCAGATGAACATCACGTTTCTGTCTCTTCTCCCTCTTGCAAGGTTCCAAGGCATCGGTGCAGTCACAGCCAGCGGACACCAGCTCTCTCCTGCAAATTCCAAAAGACCATTTTCACTCCATGAGAGCTCACGACTATTTGGTGAGGGAGAGCAAGCCCCAGGTTTCCCAGCAGGTTCACTCTCCTTCTGCTGAAAGGCTGCTCCGCAGACAGGTAAGCAGACTTACGATCATGAGCGTGCAGAGGTTTTCTATTGTTGCATTTCCAGGTTAACCATGCTTTAAATTCAAGGAGGGATTCACAGAGAAACCTCGGGAGAACTGTAATTCTCCTACAGAAATAGCTAAAAGGTTGATGGAGTTTGATCTGAAAGCCATCCAGGAGTCTCCATAGAATGTGCATGATGAGTATCATCTCCTTTGGCAACGTGCCTAAATGTTCTCCACATTGCTAGCACTTGGTTTTCTTTTTCTTTCAGTCCTCTTCATAAATGCAGCCAAATGCTCCCCAGGGGCTCGTTGGGGTTAAGGAACTAATTCTTGACTGCTGTGATTTTCTCAGTGCTTGAAAGGACACAGGGACTGCAAACTCCATCCCAGGTCTCCCTTCCTCTGACTCCTCTGGCTTCTCAAAAGGGGAAAACTCTAAAGGAAGCAGGATGTCTCCTATGAAAAGCCATCATGGAAAGCATATATTTATTGAATATTTTCAATCTCCTGTGTGCTTTTGAAAAGTTTGAGTATACGCAGAACAGAACATATTTTATTTTGCAAGTGGTTTTATCTCTGGTTTTTGCCTGGCATTGATTTAAATTCTGATTCAACTGAAGATCTGAGAGATCTAATCAAAGATTCCAGTCTGGTTGATTGGAAACATAAGTCTGAATTTATCTTTTATAGTAAAATACTTAAACTTCTGTGCTTCACTCTCACATTTTTAAGCATACTTCCTTGTGCAGCTGGATCAGGACCAGGGGCACGTCTGATTCCCGAACTCTGCTTTCTTCAGTAGTTTCATGCTTGATTTTATATACACAAAATTGATCGGTTCTATTTTTTTCCAAAGCAATTTCTTACCTGCATGAAATATTCCTATTTCTTTAATCTTTTAATCAACATTGACAAATGAGACAGTTGATTCATTAAGCTCTAAAAAATGAATGTGAAGTACCAAGGTTAACAATTACATTAGTCTGTAATACTAAATTGACATAAGAAATTCCTAGCATGTATTCCTCTGCACAGGGCTGGGCAGCTGCCCCAATCACTGCTAATGGGGAAACTAATTGATGTCACGATTCCAGTTCATAACTGTGCTCTCTTGCTTTCTAATGAATAACAGACCCTTCCTTTTGAACAGATCTATCTATAATAAATTACCATGTTAGCCATCTTCCTCAGCCTAATTTTGTTCATATCTTTGAAGGCTGCTTCTTCTCAGCCTTTTCATGTATATGTTAATTTATTCCCCTTCCGCCTCTCTCTGCTCATGCAGTGACATGAGCATGCTCTTGGAATGAGATTTCAGAGAGTAAAAAGCTCTGGGACAGTGAGCAGATATGGTCCACAGGCCAGATAGGTCCCTCTGAAGGTTAGTGAGGTGTTGCCTTGGGCACGCTCCCAGGTATCAGAGAGCTCCTACAGTGGCTAATGGGAGCATTAAGGTTGTTCCTGGCAACAGAGCAGTATTGCTGTTACTGTTAATTGCAGCCTAGATGGCCAGACACTGTGAAACTTAGTCCTTGAAGAAGCAAAATTCCCTTTACTTCTGCTTGCTCAAGTGCTCTCTGCTTGTCTCCTTCTATTGCCACCACTAATTTGTTACTAGCACATCATAATGGCCCAAGCTAGCAAAGCATTTTGGTTTGCAGTACCCATTTTTCCTTATTGTTACATATATTGCATGTAATTCTGATTTCTTTTCTTTCTTTTCTTTCTTTCCTTTCCCCTTCACCCCCCTCTCCTTTCCTAAATCTGTGTATAGATAAATCTTGTCCATCACATACCTGGTCCGTGCACCTTCCTCCATCATTAAAACCTGTGTGCTTAACCTCCCTTTCCCTCCAGAGTGCTGGAGAGTGAACAACATCCCCACAGTAATGTGCAGTTTAGACTCCGGAATGTTTGACAATTAGTGATGCACTCACAGATGAAGATGAGGGGATTGGATGCTCTGAGAGAACAGCCCCTGCTGAGGAACACGCTCCTTGGCAGCGCATTGCGCAAAAGCTTTTTCTCCAAGGGAATGCTACCTGAAATTGAAACGATATTGATTTTCTGGTTCCAGGACTGTGTATCCAAGGTGTAGTCCACTCCAAGCTGTGGCTACTACAGGTGTACACCCCAATGGGATGGCAGAGGGTCCTTTTATTTTGAAACAAACCAGTAAAACATTTGTACAAACAGTTACTACTAACAGCTACCAAAGATGCTGGTATTGTAGGTAAAGAAAGAGCTGGTGGGGACTAACACTGTCGTTCTGTGCAACACAGGTTGGTGTAGAAGCAAAAGTAATGGCAATAATTACTTTTTGCTTCTGTATTCTACTTTTTTTGTGTGGTCTGTGTCTCTTCTTAGGACATGAACATGATTTCCTCTCGCAAACACTCACTATAAAACTATTGGCATTGAGGAGACCAGAATTAGCTCCACTCGTGACTGTGGTTAGTTGCCACGATTATGCTCTAAAATTCTAACTGGAAAGGATTCACCAGCATTGGACAAACTGGTTTGCCATATTAAATATTCTCACTGATGACAAAGGGAGCCCAATGTGCGGATACAGCAATAAACTCGTGATTCTGCACACACACATGTGCGTACTGCAGCTGATGAGAGCTTTGCCTCAGTAGAGATCATTTGGCTCAAACGATCCTTGCGGGACAATTTTTATCTAAATTCTAAGATCATTTTGGGGAGATTTGTCACAAAAGCGTTCCTCAGCGTGAGGAATTCCATCTCCTTCCACTTTGCTAAAAACTGAGACCAGCTGCACACATTTCCTCCCCATCTCTCTGGGAAGTTTTTAATCTTTAAGATCATTTAAGAGTCTTCTCAAACTGAGACTCTGCCTTTTAGGGCCAGTTAATGAGGTTGATTTATAAACCCTTTTGACAAGGGATTCAGTGCAGTGAAAAGACAAAGCCTTCAAAATTAGCCATAGGCTCTCTCTGCCAGCAGGCACTGATGCTGCATATGCCTCAAGACAGCCAAGGCAAAATGTGCCTTAGGAAGCCTGAACTTAAGCATCAGAATAAGCTGTTATAATTAGAGGTTATTATTATTATTAGTCCAGCTTTGGATTCCAGTTTTTCCAGCTCCCCTGCTGTTAAGATGGTGCAGAATTGTGGCTCCAGCCTGGGGACCAAAGCCAGGGACAGGCTGTTGCCCTGATGCTGGCACAGAGCGTGGTTGCTGTGGCATTGCTGGCTCTGGGGATCCTGCTCCATGCCCTCAGCATCACCTGAGCTAGAGAAGGGAATACACAGGCTCACTTGCACATCTTCCCTCTCCTGCTCATACCTGGGCTGCTGAAATTGTAAAGGGCTTTGCTGTAGACCCTCATCCTTTGCATAACAAGAATGTGTCTCAGTTTGGGTGCAGGCATTCTGGTTTTGCAGCCCTCCGTCCTTAGAGGAGAAAACTAAAGGTCAACCATTTATGAAGACTGAAGGGCCAAATTCTGCTGTTGCTTACACAGGGATAAACACACAGACCTCTGATGCATGGGAATTGCTAGAAGCTATAACACAGGTCATTGTAGGAGTCAGTGGGTCTGTGCTGAGGTATCTCAGCAGAGCTGAGTGCCCTATAAATGCTGTGCCTTGCTTGCTACTAACCTATGTTTGGTCTGTCTCTCTCATCTGGCAACACCCCTCCTCCCCCATCCCTTTGCGCTCCGATACAGATGGCTATCCGGAACGACTCTTTGGACAGCAAGGAAAATCTCCACACTGAGGTGAGTGAACTCTCTGACCCAAATGTCCCCGCTGTGCCCAAGGAGGAGTCATCAGTGGCTCTGACGCCCTCAGAAGCGAATGAGGCGGCTGCATGGAGCCGGGCAAGCGTTCGTACCCAGCAGCATTCCCACAATCAGTATAATATTCCAAAGCAGGCACCAGCATCGTGTGCTTGTGCGGACTCGTGTCAGGAGACACCTGGAGAGTCAATGGACCAAGAAGTGTCTGAAATAAACAGTTCCTCGGAGCCTTCAGAAACTTGTACAGCCTCGAGTGCCTGTTCAGAGGTTCAGCCTCTCACTCCTAAGAGGAACATAGGCAATACCGGCAACGTGACATTGAAGGACCTGAAGAAATACCACAGTGTAGACACCCAGGGTCTTCTAAAAAAACCACCCTCTTGGTTGGATGATCAAAGGAGACATTCAATCGAAATTTGTTCGATGGAAAACAGCCCTCAGCACCATTCCACTTCTAGCTCTTCTGGCTTCATAAGTCAGGTGGTAAGTGAAATGGAAGGCTTGCAAGGGACACGGCAGAAGAAAAAACTGAGCCCTCCATGTATATCTATAGATCCACCCGATGGACAGAGTTTGCTACCTAGAGGACCTCACAGCATCTCACCTGCCAGCGGAGACGTTTGCTTGAGACGGCGTGCTCCATCTTGTGAGTCCAAGGATTCCATGGATATAGGGGATTCGTTGCTTCCAGACAGTATGTCAACATCTCCTACTCCAAAGAAAGACTTGTTGACACTTCCTAGCTTTTCCTTTGATCAGACGGAAATGGACCCCTGAGTTACTTTTCTGTTGGTGCCAAATGTTTTCTTCCTTTCATGTAATAGAAAAAGAAAAACCTAAAGAAACTCTGTATTCCAAAATGGCACTGGGTAACAAATTTCCAAAGAAAGATTAAAGAACCAGCTGGTTAAAGAAGTGGTTAACCTATATCACGCTTACTTAAGCATATGTTCTGCTTAGGTAAAAGCAATACAATGTGCAGAATCTATATGTATATTATATTTTATTAAATTAATTGAATCTAGTATTGCGGGATGTAGTACATTTTGTGACTAAAGACTCATTTAATTTTCTTCTATTTTATGTATCTCAGAATATTTCTGAGATAAAGTTGGTTTTTATGAATATTTTAACCTAAACAAAAAAAAAATATATTTAATCCCTTCTCTTTTTTTTTTTTTTGTTTTGTTTTGTTTGGGTTTCATTTTGTTTTGCAAAGCACAAAATGTAGCAACTTAGTGCATTACAGAGGAAATGTACCCCACAGTCAGCAGTAAATAAGGATTATTTAATGTAATTTATTTTTCCCCTTGGACTTCAATGATATTCTGGGGAGAAGATTTTTTGGGTAGTGTAGGAGTGCAGTGGCAATTTTTTAACAGAATAATATTCCAGTCTTGCATAAAATGAACATCCAGTGTGAAAGCAAATGCATAAACCCGGGAAGGTCCAACATGGGGATGGATAGATGTCTGAAGATGGTGAATGTAGAGCCATTCAACCGTACACCATACTGAGTCACTAAAGGATATTGTAGATCATGACTCACAAACTCATGTCAATGGCTAATTTTCATACCTTCCCAGGAAATTGAGGCAGCAGAAGCCTGTGGTCGCTCCTGAGGTGTTTTTCCAGTGTATCCAAGACAAGACTATTTCTTTTGCTGAGTTTTACACCTCTATAAACCCACTGTTTGCAGTGGAGCTCCTCCTTTCCATGCCCATGAAGAAAGGAGGGTAGAGCCATATTTAAGATCTGGTGGGTGAATTCAGTGCAGACATGACACAACAGTGGGCGTAAGCACATGTTTAAAGTTAAGCTCTTGCTTAAACTGCCTTGAGGTTGGTTCGTATTTAAGTAGTTCTTGAAAATTAATATCATATGCTTCTGTGTTCAACAGATTTGAGGCCTACTGCAAGTTATTTTACAGATTATGTGTAAAAAGGTCTGGAGGTACTGAAATAACTGTTGATTTTCAGTTAAAAAGTCCTTTTTTTTGCTGTCACTGCTAGAGTTAATTTACATGACCCTGACTGTAATGTTATTTCCAATCTATCAAAAGCCTTAAGCAGCGACACCATGATACAAAGTAGATAAAACCAGAACTCATGTCCTTACTTTACAACATGTCCTTCATGTCATTCATCTCAGAAATTAACTGTTTACTTCCTTGCTAATGCCCTCTGCAAAAAGCAATCTGTAAAACTGGACGGCACAGCTTGAAATCCATGAGAGGTTGGCCCGGTTCGACACCTCCCGTTCTTCACTGATGGAAACTGGGCATTAATTCACTCAACTCCCATGAAATCACATTCAGATGTAGGTTAAATAAGACTGCAGGCATGCTTTGAAGTGTGCGAATAGTCACAAGTTTCAAACTGCGTACATGGATAAGGCTTTGCTGGATCATGTCTTTAAACCAGCACAGGCAAGAGGAGGATTTGTGCTAATTCTGTCAGTTGGGAGTTTGTAACTTTTGGAGAACTACTGATCTTTTCAAACCACCACAACAGCCAGAGATTAGACTGTTACAACTACATCTGTCTGCATTAGCTTCGAGCATCCATGCAAGAAGAAGATGCTGTTCTACCTAACAGCCTATGTGAGGTCTTAAGCTCTTTTATTTTCACATGCGGACGTTTAGTCCATAAACAATCCCCATTGATTTAGATGTCCTGGAGAAATGTAAGGGCTTTCAGCAGGAAGTCAGGCAATTGGTGTATTTGAGGTAGGAGGATTAACGTTCTGTACTGTTTACTGCACTTAGATTAATTCTTGGCTGGGACATTTTTCCCCCCTTCAACACAGGCCCACACGGAGACTGCTTTCTTTGATATGCCAGTCCAAATCCAGAGTTAAGCCTGTTCAAAGCAATGATTTCAAACAAACCTTTCATCATTTCTTCGCCCAGATCATATTTAAGGAAATAATAAAATTACAGTGTATTAAGCCTGAGAAATATTCTTAATCCCTCTTTGGTTTTACCCTCATAATGAGCCTCAGCTTTTCCTTTCACATGTACTAAATAATTTGGGAAAATAGCTAGGCCACCAAAATTGCCAACCCTGGTTCCTTAATGATTGGGATTGTGTTTGTATAGCTGAAATGATACTACTTCTGCAGTTTCCTTCCTTACCAAAAACCCCATGGAACATTTTAGCTTGAAATCATGGCACAGAACGGTGATGTTAATCCAAATGCTCAACTCCAAATGTAACAGAAAGCCTAAAGGCTCTTCTATTTCCGATACCTGAGGTTTTGCCCACTGACAAGGTTTGTGGAAGTAACAAAAAGTTTACATCACACGTGACGATTCAGTAAAGACGAGCCAATAACAAAACTACTCTAAGATGATGCATTCAGGAAAAGAAATCCATGTAAAATAGTTTGTTTTCTAAACCAGACAAGTTTTTTCTAGGTGCCCTTTTGAAAGACAAATACAAATGTACTGCAGCGTGTGCAATAATCTTAAGCTAATTTTAAATACCTTTTGGGGGGGTTTTATAGAATTTGACTTTTTTTAAGCAAAATGTACAAAATCCATGGGAATTCTGTAGAATGGTTATGTTGATAGAACTTTTTATATTTTTGTAGAAATCTATAGAGAAATTGTTAAAAGTCTGCGTAGCATCTTGGGAACAGAAGCAGCTCTTATCTACAAGTTTCTTTCCATAAACCTGGAGCCAAACCTACTGTATTACAGCCTGTATAGCCTAGTTTCAGAGCTTGCATCCAGGTCGCATTTAGAAGTAAGCAGCTAAGCTCAAGTTCTACGATATTGCAGTGCTATTACTGTTGGAGAACTGTACCCCTATAAAACATCCACCCCCAAAACTCAGCCCCTATCGATGGTAAAGTAGTCGCATGGCTATCCAATTCATTCAAGCACACCAGCACTTTATTACTGTGGATTTACTGTATACAGGTGAGAGGAGGATATTCTGCTATTGCCAGTCTGACACACGGGGAAAAAGAGATGGCAGACGTGTCTGGAAAGATGGGAATTCCATTCTTGCAGCCCCTCGCACACAGAACTGATTTTTCATAGCTCGGTTACAGGACATTTATACTGTAGATATTTTGGAGGAGGGCAAGGAAAACACTGTTTTTGACTTCTGTGGATTGCACTCAGCACAACATGTATTCGAGGAGAAAAGAAAACGAAAACAAAAGCATTACCATTGTAAATTAGGCTATGCCCCAGGCTCCCCTTTTCTGCCCCTTTGGCTATAATAACCCGTGTACACTATAACACAAGGTGACTAGAGTAGGCACAGTACCATTGCAATGTCCGTAACAACCTAGTATATATGATAGAACTTTGTATTTAATAGTTAATATATTGTTATACTGTATCAGGTATATAGGCCAAAACGAGGTCTTTTGGCCAGGGCAACAAAAGGTGGTATTCATGGGGAAAATTGGGTTAAAATGTTCCTTTTTAGAAAAAAAAGAGAAAAAAGAAAAAAAGGCAAAAAATGAGTGTAAATCTTTACAAATGACAAAAACAAATGTGTCCTATTAAAAGCTTTTGAAAAGAAAACAACCGTGCACTTCCCTTTGTTGTTGTTGATGATGATAATCTGTATCATTCAGAGCGGTCACATCTCTGGTCATGTTTTAATTGCGAACAGTTGGGGTAGGTATTGTATAGCAGCAGTGGACGGGAAGTTGAAAGGAAGATTGTGAAACGTCGGCCCTTTGTGAAGCAATTTGGTTTGACACCGCAAGGGAATCTGGCCCAGGGTGTGCTGTTTTACCAGCAAGAGCATCAGCTCTGTGTCTGCATGTTGTATTACACTGGCAAAGGACAGCTCGGCAAGCTGCTTAACAATGCGAAGGCTGCAGAGGTCCAGAGGAGAGGAAGGAGTCAGGGGAAGGGGCACATTTGATCTGTCCATGAGCACACGTTGCTGTGAAGAGGAGGATGCTGGGCTTTTCCACACATTCACAGCTTCAGGAATTCCAGCCTGAAGCACAGCAGCTTCTTCTCCACCACTTCTGCAGGCGTTTAGTTCCTTGTAAAGCAGGAGCTGGTGGGGATGGCGGTGCTCCAGGAGCTGCAGACTGTGTGCTCCAAGGCAGGGTGGGTGAGGACCCCAGATGCTGCTTAGGTACCACCTGAAACACTCCATTGAAAGGTTTGTGTTGGAAGGGACCTTAAAGCTCATCCAGTTCCAATCCCCTGCCCTGGGCAGGGACACCTTCCACTAGAGCAGGTTGCTCCCAACCCCTGTGTCCAACCTGGCCTTGAGCACTGCCAGGGATGGGGCAGCCACAGCTTCTCCGGGCACCCTGTGCCAGCGCCTCAGCACCCTCTTCAGTGCTCTTTAGTGGATAAGACTTCCTAATGTGGAGCATCCTCTCCCCTGGGGAGCGGCCATTGGAGGGAGATGGGCTCTCTGCAGCCTTGTTTCTCACTTTGCAAGGGAATGACCTGATGATTGCTCTGCAGCAGGAGGAGCACTAACCTGACATCCAGAGCAGTTGTCAGAGGGTGCTTTGATAAAGGCCTTGTCATAGTCATTTCTGAGTAGAAAACAGCAGGAACATAGTTAGCCCTTAAATAGGGAGAAAATGTGGATCTATGCAAAATCCCGTGCAAAGTGCAGGACTCCAGGGGTGAGCTCTGTAACATATCTGTGCTATCTGGGCTGCAGGGTCATCCCCACCAGGCTGCAACAATTGCATTGCCTCCTCACCCCTCCAAGGCTGGAGGATCCACATGTCATTAAGATAAGCTGAGCCAAGAAAGCAGAGCAATTCACAGCTTCAAGCACTTCACACCTCTCTGCACACAGATGAGTTTAACCTGGCTAGCTCCTTATCAGGAATGTCAAATCCCTTTATTGCCAGTGCTGTGTTTCACAGGACCTTGTTTCTTTGCTCTCTGTTGTAAGTGTTCCTGTTTGAAGCTCTTTTGCTGTGGTTTGTAGAAGGATCCCACCCAGGCTGGCTGCTTGCGGCTATGCTCTCAAATTGCCAGAGCCTGAGCATGGCACTTTGTTACTCCGGTAAGTAATTTGGATGCTGCATGAAACTGGGTTGTTTTCTATGTAATTACAGCTGCAACAAGGGAAATAGCCCCTCAGATTTAATCTGTTTCTGGCTTAGTTGAGACATTTGGGTGAATTTGGCTAACTGTCCTGCTTCTGGACAGCAGTGTCCCATCTGGAAAGCCGTGTACACAGCGCATCCCTCAGCTGGAGCTCTGCAAAACCCTGCAAGGAGCTGCATGAAAACAAACAGGAAAGGCCTGTTTGTGCTTTTTGTATTGTGGATGTTCCATAGGTACAAACTGAGACACACCAATAAAGCTCAGATGCGACCTGTACTAGAATCCCCCCAAAATAAGGTAGGAAAAGGCAATTTAAAGCAATGCACCTGACTCCCTCCTCCTCCCCTCTAGGGGGTGGGGAGCCTGCAGGTTAAAGGGTTAAAGCCAGTGAAGTCTGGAGGGACAGAGGCCCGAACTGACCGCCCAGGGGTGGGCAGCCCACGGCCAGGGTCGGGTGCGCCCGTCCGCGGCGCTGTGCTACCATCTAGTGGGCTGGGGTAAGGAGCGGGGTTGGGACATCCCGTTACCGGGAGCGCGATTCCCGGCTCCAGGGAAGGGGCGAAAAGGATCCTGCGGAAGAGAGAAAGGAAAAAAGGAGAGTTTTGCTTCTGCGGCGATTTTCAACCACTGAGTTTATATCATGGAATCACAGAATCCCAGGTTGGAAGGGCCCTCGAGGATCATCTGGTCCAACCTTTCTAGGCAAAGCATGACCTAAATTAGATGTCCCAGCACCCTGTCCACATGAATCTTGAAAGTGTGCAGGGCTGGGGAACCCATCACTTCCCTGGGAGATTATTCCAGTGGCTGGTTGTTTTCATTGGGAAAAATATTCCTTTTGCCTCCAGCTGGAATCTCCCCAGGTGTGCCCATCACCCCTTGCCTTTTCCATGTGACTCTTTTTTTGTAGCCATCCTTTAAGTAATGAAACACTGTTAAAAGGTCTCCTTGAATCTTTTATCTAGGCTGAGCAAACCCAGTTCTATCTGTCTTTCCTCACATGGTTTACCAGTCCTTGGATCATCTTTGTGTCCCTTCCCTGGACCTTTTCCAGCCTGTCTGCATAGTGTATATGAAATATACAATATGAGTATGTATATTATATATACACAATAGAGATGAAGACTGAACCCGGTATTCCAGATGTGACCCAAAAGCACTGAGTGGGACAATGACATCTTTATCTCTGCTGGTGATGCCTTTATAAGCAATCCCTTCCTGCAGTAGGAGGACGGGAAGGATTTCTCCCAGATTCAGGAGCACCCTGCCAGCACTGCTGGGTGCTCGTGGGTGCCGCTGGAAGCCAGGCGGCTGCACACACCCTTGGCATCACCTTTCCTCACCCGCATAGCTCAGGCTTGTGTGAAGCCCTGGATGGTAACAGCCCATCCAGGGGCAGTCCCAGGGCTGCCCAGCACCTCAGAGGCTGTGGCAGCACCCAAGAGGTTTGTTTGTCACTGCACATGCTTATGCCTGCTCTTAAGCACGTGTAAAGCATGCAACCTGGCACATACTCCTCCCTGTGCGTGCCAATCCGTGCCAGTCCTGTGTGGGCAGTGCACTCACATAGCAGCTATGATAATCTACAACCATTGAGCTCGAATGGGGTGCTTAACCTCTGCTTGGAGATAATCAAGCAGGTCTTGTGCCATCTTAGGTGGCATGTGGCGAGCTGCTCAGAGGTTCAGGGTTTGCGTGGGCGCAGGCTGAGTGCCTGTCACTAGATGGCAATGCCATGAAGTGATTTAGCTGGGATATTTGTGTGCGTTTGTTCAGGTTGCACCTGAGGTTCCCTATAACCTGCCGTTTCTGTTTGGTTTGGCTTGGTCTTCAGTGTCATCAGCAAAAGCCATTGTCCCACTGGCATTTTCACATTTGAGGGTGATTGAACTTTAAGGTAGTTTTTACACGTATTCAATGCTTTGGATGTATTTACAACACGCTGTATAATCCTGCAACATCCTCTGGCATTTTCTATTATTGCTTGAGTCACTGGATGCTATAATTGTCAAGCTTTCAAAGGTCCTGGATAGATTATCTTTCCATATCTATTTAATGCTCTAAATAACACGACCAAAGACCCCTGCAGCTCCAGCTGGGAAATGAAAAGGTTGGTTAAACCACTTAATAACTTACTGCGCTAACAATTATTTTACGGAAACAGAAAGTGGAATCCAGCTGGTTTGGGGGAAATCGGGAAGTAGTTAATATTGGAGTCACTCAACAAGGAAAATAATACCACAATGGGCAGCATGGGCCGTGCTGACGCCTGCAAAGGCAGAGCAGAACCACTCTGCTGGGTGCCACCAGCTCCGCACGGCCAAGGGCTGGTGACCAATCCATGTTTATTCCAACAAAGCAGGACCTTGTGTTTGGATTCCTGCAGCCACTGAATTGTGTGTGCTGATTTTGTGGTGAAATCCAGAAAGGCTTCAGCCCATTCAAACCAGAAGGGGTTTGTGGGGTGGCTGAGTTGGCAAGGGGAGAGGATAAGCTGTGGCAATTGTGTCAGAGGCTAAAGTAAGGTACTGCAGATCTTGGCTCAAGAAGGGCCAAGTGCCACGTGCTGCTTGTCTGTGGCTGTTTGCCCATCACTCTAAGTTCCTTCTTTGGTTTCCATCCACCTTTGCAGGCATTTGAGAGTTATCAGGTGAGAGTCTGCCACCCAGTGTGTTTAGAGTCAGTTCTGGAGCTGCTCCAGGATCACTTTCGGGTGACCTGGGCAGTTTTCATCATGTCTAGGTTTGCTCATCGCTCTCAGTATGAAATGTAGGAGCACTCCTGCATCGGGGGAAGGTGGTATTAAATGCAGTCATACATACACCATCTTCTCCTTTTACAAAGCCTTGGTGCACAGGCTGGACCAAGGTGGACCCACCTCACCCCACAGGCAACAGAATGACTGTTACAGTGCAGCTTCAGGCCAAATTCACTGTGCTCCCAACCTCCCTACACTGTCTTTCCAGCCAGGGAATCTTGCCTTCCCCTCCTTGCCTACAAAGCCGTGTAGCTGATGCATGCCTAAAACCTGAGCTGTGAATAAAAACTGGGACTGCAAATTCCCAGCCCACTCCCTCCTCTGTTTTATCATGGGACTTCTAAACTGCTCATTGAGCTTTCCAGAAACGAGGAAATGGAAGTTAAATCCTTTCTTGCAAGAAGAGATGCACACTATATGCAACACCATTGACTGTTGAAGAAGAAACACCAAGTCTGTTGCTACTCGTGCAGTGTTGACTTCAAACAGAGTTTGTTACAAGTCCACATCTTGCATGTGTTAAAACAAGGCATCCTCCCATTTCTTATAAGGTAAATGTATAGAGACTTGATGCAAATGCTACTTTGGCAGCCTCTTTTTCTTGCCATCTGTAAAATGTGACACCTCTGTGGGTCTTGGAAGGAAAGCTGAGCATCTGTGGTTCCAAGCAGAGAAAAAAGGTGATATTTATAGTC